>JBBEOF010005469.1:0-13148 GCA_037576055.1 Fusarium sp. M6JPR69
AAAAAAAAAAAAAAAAAAAATCAAACTCGGACAGGACAACATCGGAGCAACCATTATATACACGACATGACAGAGCACAATCCTCTGCTTCATGGGCTGCTTCGGGCGGCAGGAGGTCTTTCATGCCGGATCCCCAGGGACAAAATCTCAAGCGAGACACCCATGGATCAGTGGTTTGGTGGAGGTTGGACATAAGGTGGAAGAACGGATGATCCATAGTGTGGCAGTTGCTGTCAATCCAAGCCGATGGGGTCGAGAAGCACTCTGGCAAAACTGTGTGCTTACACCAGACTCGTCCTTGCCAGCCGTCGCAGTCTGTCACATCGTATCACCAAGGCCGCTCTGACACACGGGCTGTATGACCAAGAAGGATCAAAACTTGGATGAAACAGATCGTGAGGAACACTTCGTCATAGCTGACGAATACGACCCGATCCAAGGAAGGATAAAACAGACCAACTTCAGTCACTCACTCAGTTAGAAATCAAGAGCTTCAACGCAGTCAAAATCCCTCGTCAAATGTGACACAGTCGGTCTTCTACTCAATAGTTTAGATGCTCTGTATACTGTAGGTCTCCTTAACCTTGTGTTGTCGAATTGCGCAGTGATGCTGGGTGTGATTGATAAAATCAAGGTTATTATTGTTATTGTCATGGTGAGAGCTCCCTAGGGGTTTATATCCCATGCGATTCCATCTAGGACTTTCAACTTTCAATCTAGGACTTTGTGATGTGACCCTGAAGTGAGGGGGAAGCTCCCAATTATTCCAACAGTGCTTAAGAACTTGAAAGCGTCACAGATAGCACTACGGTCGTTGTCTGTGGGCCATCTGGTATGGCAGATGAAGTCAGAGTTGCCATGACTGAGCTTGGAAAGGGTGGTTGCGTTGTGAGGTTGATCGAGGAAAGCTTTGCGTGGTGAGGGGAGATGCTAGCACAAGCTCGCAGTCATTTCCACTTGGCGCTGCCGTTTTATTCAGACTGTAGAACTACTATCACAGTTCATATTAACATTCTACTCTTGAGGATGATTCATTCATTCACGGCCGGCTTGCGTCCCACAATGAACCGGTAACTCGTAATGAGTCTCAAGTCCCGACTGCGAAACTCTCTCTTCACACCCTCCATCAATACTCTTACTTGGTCTTGGGAATACTGAAAGACTCGCGTGAAGAGAGCAGGTGTGTGAGACTCGACTGACATTTGCATGTGCGTGAGCTCAAACTTTCCCAACTCCTTAAGAGCAGGGTCCTTAGCCCATGGTCCAATAGGTATCTATCCCAGCATGAGTTAGTTGATCTTCAGAATGAGGAATTTTACTCACCCGAAACACACGTTCCTCGACGTCTTTAAAACCTGCATCAATCATCCATTGCTTGTGGTACTTGGCAACGTTCAGCCGCTTGCCAAACATCTGGCTAGTAGCATCCAACTTCTCAACCCACTCCATAGTCCAGGGTGCACGATCACAGCTGTCATCGTCACTAAAGATCCAAGCGTCGTACTCTTGCATCTCCATCCAGCCTCCAGGCTTGAGATTGTTCTTGGCCTGTTGATAAAACCGCGCCCAGTCCGCAGATGTACCGCTCAGTGCGCGGCCGTGGATGTAGTCGAACTGCTCAGATTCTCTGTACGTCCAAACATCCTCGTAGTCGTCGACATGGAATGAGCAGTTGGCAGGCACCCACTCTGGCTGGATAGGCGAGAGGTCGACACCAGAGACAAGAGCAGTGGGAAAGTCATCGGCCATCTCAATAGCCCAAATACCCGTACCACATCCGAGATCTAGGATACGGAGCTCCGGGTTGGTCTCCGGCTTCGGCAATGGGGCCGTGTAGAGAGCACCGCCGAGAAGAAGACGCCAGATGTGATGTTGAAGGTCTAAACGCTGCTGCTCTTGGTCATCGTTGGGCAGGACATACTGGCCTTCTCGGTATGCATGGTACCGACGGCCATTTTCGTACTGGTAATGGTAGATGGAAGATGTGATGGATCCAGTGTAAGATGTGTCCCTATCTGTAGAGTAGGTAGAGTCGGCATCATCATTGTCAAAGGCCTCATGCTGATGCGATTGTGAACATTAATCCCTCACAAGCCACAACGGCCCGCAGCACCTCAGACAACTTACATCGACCTGTAAAGGAGCCGGTCGCTCTTCTTCCTCATGCTCGATCGGCGACTGTCCCGTCACATCGACCGCTAACGGTTGAGCTTCTGGACTAGCTGGGTTTGAAGATGGTGATCGTGACGATCGCGACCTTGGTTGAGAAAGGCTCTTTTCTTCCTTCGGAGACGCCATGTCTGAGGCTAGCACAGGAGCTACGAACTAGAGGGGAAAATGGGCGGACGACGTGACACTGGCTCACCGCTGAACCTTTTGTACTCTTGTTATCTGAGCAATCAGTTCATCTTCGACACAAGAAACCCCGCGCCAGCCGGACTAATGCTCGGAGCGAGGGCCGAATTAGGAAATGCGTCTCCGATGAACTGATGTTCGAGACCTAACAATCCCTGTCACAAAGAGGGGCGGGCACCTGAAGATACTGCGGCCGTCGGGTATAAGATCTCGCGCGGATTGTCCCCACCGAGAGGGCACTCAACACCACAAACATTATCGCCTCATATCGCCTCGGTCATGTCTGGTGACAAGCTCATCGTTGTTGTTGGCGCTACCGGAAACCAGGGCGGTTCCGTCGCCCGTCGGTTCCTCGAGGCCGGCTTCCGAGTTCGGGGATTAACCCGCAACACGGCTTCGGCTTCGGCCGGGAAGCTTTCCGCGGCCGGCGCTGAGGTTGTCTCCGCTGACCTCAACGACGTCACTACCCTCAAAGACGCCTTCCGTGGGGCCAATGTCATTTTCAGCGTCACAAACTACTGGGAGCCCTTCTTCCGATCTGATTGTCGAGAGCAGGCTGAGAAGGAGGGCATCTCTTGTCGAAAGTTTGCCTACAATGTTGAGTATCAACAGGGTAAGAACATTGTCGACGCCGCAGCCACCGTGGTCGACTCTCTCGATAGCAATGGCTTCTTGGTTTCCACTCTGAGCCAGGCGGAAAAGTGTAGCGGTGGCAAGTTCAAGGAGCTCTATCATTTTGATGGCAAGGCCGACATCTTCCCAGCCTACGTGGAGGCCAATTATTCTGAGCTCGCTGCCAAGATGTCTTGTATTCACACTGGCTACTTTTTCACGAGTTTCAACATTCTTCCCAACTCATATTTCGGCAAGGTCAGTTGTCCCAGGCTGAGTTCAATTGGTTACCTGTGCTTGACCAGCTAATTCTACTCGAATGCTCAATAGCAACTTGATGGAAGTTTCGAGATGGCCTTTACAACCGTCCCAGACAAGCCAGCTCCTCACTTTGATCCAGTCGGCGACATGGGTAACTTTACCTACGCCGTGTATCAGATGCCTCCAGGCAAGGCTTATATGGCCGAGGGCACAACTTGCACTTGGCCAGAGTGGATCGAGTCTTGGTCACGCGTCACAGGCGCCAAGGCCAGCTATCGCCAGGTTACGCCGGAAGAAATGGCAGCCGCCTCTCAGGACAGGGAGGCAGGGGTTGAGGTTGCCTTTATGTTTAGCTATACGTCCGATCCAGGATATGATGGTGGAATGGATCTATTGACGGCCAAGGATCTTCAAAAGGTACGAAATTGGGCCCTTCTTCATGTGGAACTGTCTACTAACAGGTTCTTAGGCTGGCATTGACTGCCCGATGACTTCTTGGGAGGAGTGGGCGAAGAAACACGACTGGTCAGCTGTTCTGGAGAAATAGGCGTTCCTAAACACATCGAAGTATAGAAGAATAGAGGTAGCGAGACTAAGCAGTGTCAAATTCGATTATGGTAACCTCAAGGATGTTTAGCCAGTACAATCACTCCCTCAGTCAACATTCCCCCTCTCTACCTTGTCAGCTAGCCCAGCCAGCATATGCGCTGTCGCGATATGATCCAAGACGCCCCCAAGCCACACGATTACTCTACGCCTCAGTCCCGTAGACGCAATATTGCCACTAAACCAGAGATGAACGACAGTCGATACACCAGGTGCTGACTCAGTCTCATAAAAAAGTATGGCCCACGTAAACTTGGTGCCGAACCTGAGGCTTTCGTAGACGAGAGGTCAAGGCGGATCAATACTGACAATGTCGAAGTAGTCATCCTTGGTCCCGTAGTCAGGCACTCGATCTCCTGGCTTGAGCTGCTGAAAGGTCGGGTTGATAACGCGGCTGACGATCCATGACTTGGGCAGCATCCTTTCCTAGCGTGATGTAAGGTACTAGCCCCCTTGTTCTTTTCCTAACTGTATGACCCATGGATATATGTCCGCTGCTGATGCGCTGATAGTCCGGGTCTGGCTGAAAACCATCTCAGCATCGGGGATTGTGTCGTCTCCGGGGTATGCGGCTTGTTCCATGGCAGACTGGCTTGTCGATGGCTGAAGTAAACGAGTGTCTCGAAAGTAGGAACTAGATTTTATTTGAATAATATTCCAAGCTAGTTATGTGTAGATTTATTGGTGTCATATTGATAGCTGTTGGACTTGGCTGGTGTGAAGACGCATCATCTGGCATTTATATAATGGGGCTTGTCTACTAGGCTGCGAAAACGATTTCGAGGCATTCTTAAGGGCAAAACCATCGGTAACGGAGCGGAAGATGAGAATGCCGCGATTTGTCTTTGTCATGCTGGCTGGGGCGGAACACGGACTTTGCTCAAGTGCCGCTCCGCATGGCCAGCTTATACGACAACTTGACAAGCCAGCTTGTAGGCCCGGTCTCAAATGTTAGGAATGGAGGTTCAGCATCCATAGGTTTTGATAAACATTTTGTACATTGCTATTTGCTCCTTAAGATAATCAGCTTACTCTGCAATCTAATGGTATTTAACATCCGGCTGCACACGAGAGACACTCCTTCCATTGCCACCCCAATCCTCCAATTCATGATCTTGACCCGTACCTCTCCCTCTTTGGCGAAGCATCATCTCCACCCGTCCCTCATCGCCAACTACTCTTACTGAAGCAGACGTGTTCCATGTCTGAGAACTCTCCACCCCTCCACCGACGCTCCCCAGCTCATCTGAAGCTTTAGAACGCAGTGCAAGCACAAGGATTTGTCCGAAACTCGACCAGCTAGAGACCTGCCATGGGTGTCGCGATGAAAGTACTGTTATCACGTGGATGAGGACGACAACGACGTGTAAAAGAAGAACCGAGATGGCAAACGGAATGGTCCGGCTTGTCTTGAAGTCATAGATGTGCCCTCCCAAGTAGTAGGCTTGATGTATAATAGTGTCGTTATGTTCCGGCGGTAAGTCAGTAGGATATTCAATCCCATCAGCTTCAGTATAGCCCTTCGTGGGGCCGGTCTGAGATAGAGCATCCGTAAAATGTGCTGCCAAGGTAATATGAAGGCAGTCAGACGATAAATAGTCCACAATCCCTGAGTAGCAAAAGTCGCGTATCTGCTGATAGGTTGAGTTTGTCTTGTTAGAGAATGTACCATCCAGTTCAATGCGTTCGCCTAGG
Organism: Fusarium sp. M6JPR69; assembly: GCA_037576055.1. Classification (NCBI taxonomy): domain Eukaryota; kingdom Fungi; phylum Ascomycota; class Sordariomycetes; order Hypocreales; family Nectriaceae; genus Fusarium; species Fusarium sp. M6JPR69. Next base: position 5,530 of record JBBEOF010005469.1, read on the forward strand.
GCCTTCAGCCATTCTCCCCTCATTTTGATGGTGTCACCAGCTTTGGCGGGGTCTCCAAAGTGATCGTAGAATTTGAACAGAGGCGAGTCGAGCTGGCTCTGTACAATGCTTGATTTCCCCTCCTCAACCCAGACATCGGCCTCTTCCCAGCGAGCGTGGATGCGGCATAGCTCCAGCTCGAGAGATCCCTCCTCCTCACCTTGCAAGGGTGTACCGGTGTCGGCCTTCCAGTCATCAATGACAAACACCATGGCTGCACTAATGGAAGATTCCTCGCTGTCCGGGAGATCGACGATCTGGTAACCGAGCATGGGTGACTTCTTCCTTCGAGCGGTTTCGAGCAACTTCTTAAAACCAGAGTCCTTGTCCGTGTCGAGAAGGACATTTTTGTTGGCAACGTTGGAATTAAAGCTAAAGCTTGCTTTGGATCCCGCCGTTTCGCTAGGCGAGCACTCTACAGCAACCAGGGGCTGTTTCCATCTCATCACTTCTGAAGAATTCACAGCTTTTCGATAAGACTTGGTGAGAACATCTGTAGGCTTCTCCCTCCAATATAAATCAAGCTGATCAGCCACGGCGCTCATAGGAGTTGTAGCAATGGCCATGAAGCTTGACTCTAGGTCCTCAAAGTCCATAGTGAGCGAAATGAGTCGACTTCCCGGAGTGTCAAGGTTATAGTTGGAATACGTGAAATTGGCCATCCGTCGTGAACTGCTAAACTCTTCCTTCTCTGGCGGGTCATCGATCGTGGGGATGAGCATCCTAAAAAGGGTCTTGCTGAGATGGTCGAGAAGCCGTCAGGACTTCATATAGCTCAACATGATTGGAGTCTAGGTCCGTCTCGTATAGTTTGGTGTTCACGTATGTGATGATTTCATCTTCTTGTGGTTGCAGGTGAACTTGTTGCCACCCTTCGCGGGGGATGATTGCAATGGCAGACAGAGGAGCAGCTGCGAGAGAAAGAAGAATGGCAATGATGATGATTAAGCCAGTAATCCGGGGTCGTCCTCGCGAGCGGTTTGCACCTAGCTGCAGTATAGCAGACCATAGCTCCCAGCTAAAGAGATAGAGGATCGGGGCACCAAGCTGAAAAGGAGACGAGAGAAAGCCGAGGGGAACGCCATTCTTGTCAACCAAGAGGCCGTAGCAGACCTGGTACATTAGGATATCAGCCAGAGATACCAAGATGAGAATCTCGTGGCCCTTTGCGACAAATTGAAGAACACTCAATTGCTCAACGGTAGGGTGAGCCCATCGGACCCGGGTGATGTAGAGAGCGAGGATTGCCAGGGTGATTGCAACAGATGGTAGGTGGAAGGGGTCAAGTGGCCCAGAGCTGACCATATTCCCTTGCTGCAGACTTTCTTTGGGGGTTCGAGGTTTTTGAGCTTCTTCAGGTATGAGCCCTGGGAGGCTGGACCCTGTATCAGAGTGTCTGTACTTTCGCCTACGTCTCTTGCTCTGCGATCTTGCACAGACGACGCGACCGTTGTTGTACCTCGAGATAAAGGGTCCTCGGTGGTATAACTGAGAGCGGAATACTTGGAAAAGCCAAATGCTGGCCGATTTCCTTGCTCACGTGCCATCTAGAAAGTCAGTCGACCCACTCCCACCAAGTCTGAGTGACCTGGATACATACCTGTTTTGACCAGGGATCTCTATCCAGAGAGAGGGACTCAAAGCTGGACATCTCCAGCTGATTCTTGCGCGACATGTTGGCGTTGGGATGAAGGATGAAGAATTAAAGTTGGTGGGGGGTAAATACGCTAAATACTCTCTGAAACAGAGGATTGGGGCTGTACGCGCTGATCAAAGCTCAGTGACTCCGGTTGGTTGATAATTGTACAGGGGTGATGACCGGGATAAGAACATGGAAGATGAAGAGAACTGCACAATATAAGAGGGGAGAAATTATACACAAGTTCAGGTAAGGGGAATAAAGTATAATAGATGCCCTCGAACTTCCCCCCGAGTTTCTGGCTTGTCTTGATCTGCCTGCATGCTCGCTTACTCAATTATTTATAGAATATTTACGCGTCTCAGCCCGTGTCAGCCTCCATACAAGTAGTCCTTGGGGGCGACATGATACCCCGGAAGCGTCATTTTTGTGTGGCAAACCACTGCCTAGAGCTAGGAGGCATAATTCCGATGAAGTCCTACGAGGTGCACGAAGTGCTTGGTAGGTCTTGAGTAGCTATTCCAGGATTCCGTCAATGCCAATCATGCTAATCATAGGGCGCAAGCTAAGAAAACAAGTGTTAGGCTTAAAATCCAGCTCCAGCGCTGTTCAGGAAAATAGATCTAATGAAAAAAAAATTTTATTTCCATGTTTTTTAGCGACTAGGCTTCTGGAAAGAACTATAAGATGAGGAATCTTGGTTGTGGTGTTGAAAACCTAAGTGCTGATTCCCCCCTGGATGCGTCACATGACTGGACCCATCAGTCAGCGGCGCTGGCCGGTGTCGGCCTAATGCTTTTCCGCGACAATCACCCTGGAAACTATCACAGCAAAACGTCATTATCTCTAAACACGCACCCAAAGACAGCAGAAAATGCCATCGCCAACAACAGGGTCAAGACCGATGACATGAAGCCTTTTGTGATTGAAGCCTGGGCGCGCGAGGTTTATTTTTCGCACATCAATGACGCCGGACTATTACCTCCGTCGCCTACCGCCTCCATCTCGTCACCAAAACAACGTGCTACTGTTCGTCGAAGCCTCTCTCCCAAGTCTTCGCCGCGGCGAAAACGCATACGCACCGCCCTGGGTTCCATCGATCCGAACCGAATCAACATGCCCACGACTCGATCTGGCTCTCCGACCAAGAAACCTCGAACAGCACGTACCCCATCTCCGAGAAAACATGATCAAGACGAAACACCGCGCGCAATACGATCTACTGCTCGAAGCCTCGTGCTTCCGTATGCCGAGGCATTGACGGCTGAATTGGCAACCGCAAGGGAGGCGGACAATGCATTAGTTCTCCGCGATCCCGAAACGCTTTCGTCTTCCGCTGGAACGTCTACACGATCAAGGAGCCCTGTGAAATGTGTAGCATCACTACATGAGGTTGGAGGTGGCATCTTCTATAGCAACGTCACGGATTCCGGTGATGAACTGGGCGAGATTGGACAGCAACTGCTGTGGGATCTGAGCGATACATCGAAGAGCGCCAACACGATTCCCAAGCGACTCTGGGATAGTGACCAAACCTTTCGGGAAGACGTAGGACGACAGAGGCTGCCAGCATTCTTCTTTGATCGTGACGACAATCGTGAAATTGAGGACCTGAAACGGGAATATGCCTTCATCAAGGAGATCAATGAGGCATCACGCCGTTGTGAGGAGGAATGTGAACCTGAGGCTGAATGGAACAGTGCAGTTCACGGACTGCTGCTACGGCTTGTCTTTGACCGCGAGAAGGATGAAGGTGTTGGGTATCGATATATGTAAGTGCATCTCCCTTCGTGTCTGCACGATTGTCTGTCTAACCCAACGCTCAAGGGTGTCGGATAAGATCAACCCTAGGTGGCTTCCACCACATTCATCTGGCCTGTCAAGTTCCTCCCGGATGATTGACTACGGCGTTTTCCTCTCTGGACAAACAAAGGACTCTTCAAGGCAACATCTACAACATCGCCTCGCCGATCGACCCGAACTTACAACCCCGTCCATCAACCACACAAACCGCCTTGGACTCAAGACGAAGCCCATTGCCATCAGCGTCGAGACCAAGACCATGAGCAGGCCTGAGGAAGAAGCTCGTGTGCAGCTGGCCATCTGGATAGCGTCTCAAATCGAGCGTATCAAAGCTCTCTTTCCCGAAGACAAGCATGACAAGACTATCCTCAGTCGCATCATATTCCCGCTCCTCTATGTGCATCACTCACAATGGGTTGTCATGTTTGCACGACTGGATCCGACTGATTTGAGCCGTCTGGTGAGTTGTTGCTGGATTGTGCCCGTTACAATAGCTAACTGGGATGTGACAGAACATCTTTGTTGGACCTCGGCTGGGAGACACAGCGACCTTGCAAGAGACTTATTGTCTCCTACATGGACTACGACGCTTGAAGGAGTTTGTGTCTACAAGTTACTGTGACTGGTGGCACGACGTGGTGGATGGATTATGTTGCTGAAGAAGCGGCAATGGCTAACGAATGTAATGACTTTGTGTCGCATATCACTGCTAGGTTCGTGTGACTGGATATGAAATGCGGCCCGTATTTTTGGGGTTGTGTATCCGGTTTCACATCCAACTAGTTGCATCAAGGACTCCAATTCTCACGACATAAGCTTAAATAGCTATGCCCGAACGCATGGCTGTTCAATTTCTTTGTTCTTTAAATAATTCTCATCAATTGCCATCAATGATCCCTATGGAGCCAATTGTCTGACATCCTGATTAGCGACCGAAATTTCGGCCTCGCCATTCCCGCTATGACAGAAAGCACGCAGCTAGAAGCTTAGCGACATTCCTCGACAATGGACGTCAATATACCCTCACTGCCCCAATTCAATCCACCATCAAGCTCTTCCTCCGTGCTGCCCTCGGACAGTGTCTCACAAGCTGCCAGCACACTGTCGGAACCCGAGGCATCAACTCAGTATACGACCAAGAGAAGGAAACTGAGAGCCACATTAACCTGGGATCACTTTCGAGAAGCTCAAGGCGACGAGCCACGCACAGTGAGCGGGAGATTGCTACACTACTGCACGCGTTGTCGCAATCCATCTTGGTCAACCCACATATCCGGCAACGCACGCCATCACCTCGAGAAGGCTCATCACATACTTGTTCAAGAGGATTCAAAATCTCAAGACAAGCGCCAACTAGCCATCAAAAAATGCCTTCGCCAGAACAGCCGTCAGGGAGTTGCAGCAAGTCAGGGAGAAGGAAATGCACACTTTACGGAGTGTAATCAACTTCGATGCCTTTCGAGAGGCACAGATGCTACTTTCCGCACATAAACATTTGCCGCTCAACTTCGTAACGTGGCCGGAATACCAGGCTCTTCTAGCCGCGATAAACCCTGCCGTTCAAGAGTTCCTGACTGACTCTGGTAGCACAGTTGCAGGGGACTTGACTAGGGCCTACGACGCGCATCGAGACTCCGTAAAGAAGTAGCTGGAACGTGCTCGGAGCCTCGTACACATTTTGTCAGACAATTGGCTCCACAGGGATCATTGATGGCATCAGTCAATTGATGAGAATTATCTGAAGAACAAAAGAAATTGAACAGCCATGTGTTCGGGCAGAGCTATTTAAGCTCATGTCGTTAGGATTGGAATCCTTGATGCGACAAGTTGGATGTGAAACCGGATACACAACCCCAAAGTACGGGCCGCGTTTCATATCCAGTCGCACGAACCTAGTGGTGATATGCGACATTGCGCGAAGACCTCCAACGCGTACCGGACCCACTTTTTTCACGTAAATGACACAGGTACGGGCGGAGTTCCAGAGGTCTCTCTGAAATCAATTGCAGCCAAAACACCATAGAAATCATTTTGAAGAGACCTATGACTTCCCAATTAGTCCCTGGCAGGTACTTAACGCCGCCGACCCTAGTAGTTATATCACAGAAGAAAACAGCCGCCGTGAGCAACCTGACGATTTCACCTGCAGACCCGTGTTCAGCCCGACCACACGCCGCGGCGCCTACTTCCTTCCTATGGAGATGCCCTCACGAGACCTAGAGGTTAAGTCACTGCCCCAGACGCCTCTAGAGCTTTTTCAGCTTTTCCTACCTTATTCCCTAGTCAAAAGCTGGGTCCGTTACACCAATTCCTGGGTTCAAAGCTTGCTCCAAAGTCGTCACTTGGGCCCGGCAAGCCGGCTGCGAGGCTGGTACAAGACCTCCGTTGCAGAGGTATACGTATGGCTTGCCATCCTGATTTACATAGGAATTCGTAAGGAATCTACGATCCACCGCCATTGGGAGACTTCTTCGCTGGGGCATCAGGGCGCCGACCACAGTATACGCAAATACCTTACGTACGACCGCTTCCAGCTTCTTCAACGTCACATACGAGTCTTCAACCCGTTCAACGTCGCCGATAAACAGCTACCGAAGGTATTCCAAGCCGTGGATGACTGGTCTGAGCATATACAACGTGTGTCTCTCGAGCTATGGACCCCAGGCACGAATATCGCTGTGGATGAGTGTATGACCCGCTTCACAGGGAGGTCATACGAGATAACGAAGGTCCCTAATAAACCCACGCCCCTCGGCTTCAAGTCTTGGGTTGTGGCCCAAAAAGGCTTCTTCTTACGGTGGATTTGGCACCAGCCGAAGAAGAGATACGGACCAGTTGGTCTTCAGAAGAAGCCGCGCCGGCACCCAAGGAAAAAGAGCCAATTTCCTAGTCAGCTACGCAGTCAGAGACGAAGAGATCTATATACGCCTCTCAACCCGACTCAGAGCGTGGTCGTTGCCCTAGTTAATAAGCTGCCAAAAGCCAGATATCACGTCTTCATTGATAACCTCTTTTCATCTGCGAATCTCTTCACACATCTTCGCCGGCTAGGCCACGGGGCCACAGGCACAGCCCGCCGCAACTGTGGCATATTCAAGCCCTTCGTACAGCTCAAAGCTGATGACACTGCCGGCCGTAACCTTCTTCGGTTTGGCGAGCTTCGAATAGCCCCAACAGTTGATCACAAGGCAAGGTCTTAAGACTAATTTACGTGTGATTCCCTTACTAATTTGTCTCTTGGCTTGGCAGGTCAACCAAATCGCGTGGAAAGATAACGCCCTTGTGCTCTTCCCGAATTCTGTGTTCAAGGGAGACGAGCTTGTCAAGCGGAAGAGGAAGCGGCCGAACACAATGGAAGCTCGTGCACGGCCGATACAGCTTTTTTTCGGTGAGGAAGCTGTGAAGGAATTCGAGATTCCTTCTTTTGCTGCTACTTACAACGACGAAATGAATCATGTGGACCGAGGAGACCAACTAAGGGCATCGCTAGGTTATGATCACCGCATTCGTCGGGGCCCTTGGCAGGCTCTAGCCTGGATTTTCCTCCTTGACATCGCCCTCATCAATAGCTATCTTTTGCAGCTATACGGAAACCCAAGTTGGAAGAGATACAAGTCACAAGCGGCGTGGAGAAGCTGCCTTGTGGATGCCCTCATCGCAGCTTATAGTCCGGCCTGTGAGGGAAGGAAGAGATATAGGTCCGGCAATGAAGATCTTAGCAACCCGGGCCATCAGCTTATCTGTCGAGGCCGTACCAAATATAGTCCCTGCCACGCCTGTCAGGGCCATCGCTGTGGTGTTGCGAGATCACAAGCTGCGGCGCGTGCCTTGGTGGAGACTGACGGGAATAGAGGCAGGAAGAAGGTGCCGAAATCAACGTACGGCTGCGGGCTTTGCAATGTTCCTTTATTGGTGACCTCACGCAGTCAAGAGGGACAGAGAGTGTGTAGTTTGGCCGCAACGGGTCACCTGTCACTGCGGTCTTATGCGTAAGCGTGTTAGACCGTAGCGTCAGAGAGGGCCCATCCGCGCTCCCTCGTAGGGAGGCAAGTGTCTGTATATTGTAGTAGTGCTATATACAGAGGGAAGGTGGGGGGGTGAAAGTCGAGTCTTGACTGCGTGAGAGATGACGAGACAC
>JBBEOF010005470.1:0-13121 GCA_037576055.1 Fusarium sp. M6JPR69
TCATCCTGACGTCGTAATCGTTCTTACTTGTCTGACCTACTATTATGGTGGGTTGGACAATGAGGCTCTCTTTGCTGCTTTTGACCTACTCGTTCGATCAGACAATGCAGACCTGGAATACCAGGAGTGGGTTAAGACCGCCCCAACAATACCAGAGGCCTTCAAACACCTCCAAGGGGTAAACCTCAAGGATCACGCCCAGTGCGTATCTGAGATCTTCCCTCACATCCGATACTCCAAGGCAGCCATCGACTACTACCTCTGCCGAATGGTCTTTGCGAAGGAGTCCAGAGAGTTCCCTCACAAATTGTCTGCCTCGGGCTGGGATCTGGGTAAGAAGAAGCAGAATCCGACAACAGGTTTTAGCGGCACCAATGACTCTCGGTACGTGCTTCCACTGGATATGAAGCAGCTCGACCTTCCTGAGCAGAATCACACCAACGCATTGGTACTTGAGTATCTACTACAGCCGGAGAACACCATTGCACTGGTGCGACCCGAGATGAAAGGGGCGTCACTCGACAGCAAGTCTCTCCTAGACATGGTCACAAACATGGACTCAAATACGCGCGTTATCCTTGATGTTGGTGCCCAAGTCATCGAGTTCACCAACTTGGAGTTCTCCAAAGAATGGCTCAAGTGCTACGAAGGTGATGAGCTCACACAGGCTGTCATCTTCTTCAACGACTCTGATGAGATCGTGGTACTCGATCGATCCGGAAAGGTTGAAGAACTTCAGACCTCGCCTTTCGCTGATCAGCTGGACCAGTGTCTCGTCTTCCTCGACGAAGCCCATACCAGAGGCACAGACCTGAGACTCCCCGCCAACTACCAAGCTGCGGTTACCTTGGGTGCGAGCTTGACGAAGGATAGACTGGTACAAGGTATGTTTCGTCCAGCTCATCAAGCTATAGTATTGTTTCCCGGTTCTAACAAAATTTTTCGCAGCATGCATGAGAATGCGAAAGCTTGGAAAAGGGCAGACTGTAGTATTCTGCATTCCAAGAGAGATTGAACAAAAGATTCTGCTACTACTAGGCCAGGAACCGTCAGGCTCCCATAGCATTACAGTGTCCGATGTTCTTTGTTGGGCCATCACGGAAACTTGCCAGAACATGCGGCGAGAAGTGCCATTATGGCTCACTCAAGGTATTCGTTTCTGTCACCAACGGAGCTTGTGGGATGAGATGGCGACTCGCAGTGACTGTGACGGCAGATCTGAGTGCGCTGAACAATTCAAGGAGGATGAGGCGCAGCCTCTCGACCAACGGTATCATCCACAGCAAGCCCACCTTGGCATCTCTTCACTTCTCGACCGCATTGAGCCCCATGCTGCCGCGGAATTTCGGAAACATTGCCAAGAATTCGGCCTGACAGAACTGCGTACCTCGTCACTATAGGAGGAACAGGAGCGAGAACTCTCGCCCGAGACCGAACACGAAAGACAAGTGGAGAGGCCGCCCCCAGCAGAGCCAGAGATACACCATTTACATGAAGATGTGCGCTGTTTCGTCCGAAATGGTGTGTTTTCACGATCCTCAAGCGCATTCAAGTCCGCCTTTATGGCTCTCGAACACACTTCGGCGGCAAAGAATTTCGACGTGAGAGAGTTCCGGAACAATGTCTGGGTAACACGAGACTTCGCAATGACTGTCAAGGGATCCTTCGGACCAAACAACTACGCGGACTCGTTTCAACGGTCCGTGCAATGGATATTGACGAGCAAGTGAGAGATTGCTAATGACCGCCTTCTGGTTATCAGTCCGTACGAGGCGCAAAATCTTCTACCGGATATCGAGACGTCTCGACATGTCACCCTGCGGCTCTACTCTCCTTGGGTGAATCTTGGGTTTGGGTCACTTGATCATCTCAACCTCTACACTATTCCCCAAACAAGAAACCGTGACACCATCCCACGGGGCCTTATCGCCCAACTCAATGTGTTTGCTGGGCAACTTTATCTGTCGTCCTACAGCGACTATGTCGAACTGTGTGGCTCTCTGGGTCTTGCGTGCAAGGCTGCCGATGAATCCGTCACGCTTGGGCCGGATGGATTCATTCCACTAGACTCAGCAGCTGGCAGGTCCAGCAACAAGTCGGGGCTCTCAAAAAGTCCTGTCGGATTCTTGAAGATCCTCATGTCGACAATACGACAGGAGTGCGAGCTGATCGGGAGGACGCACATGGGGAGAATCTTGGAGGGAGTACGGCTGCGCGAGGAAGAATGGGCAGAGATTTAGGGACAGGCTCGGTCTTTGTAAAGACACTCAGCAGTGGACAGATGGGAAGATGACTAAGGTCCGGGCAAATTATTCAGACATTGCGTCTCTGCTTGCAAGGGGTGCTAATGCTTCAGTTGTCAATCACAGAGCTGTGTCCGCCATCGACGTCGCGGTCCTTAGCTAGCTCCGCCGGTCTCATCAAGCCAGTTGTCAACAGCAGCGCCGATTTCACAGCCCAGACAGAATCCGGAGTGACAGCATTACACTACGCCGTTCTAGGCGAGATCCTCGGAAGGGTTACGGCAATCCTGGACAACGGCGCTGACTGACACGGCGATGGTATGGTGCGACTGGCAGATCTTCTGCGCATAGCAGTCACCAGTGGGTCTACCAAGATTATCAAAATACTGCTCGGGTCCGGGAGCGGACGCTTCTTTGGGGGATGTTCTTTGGGGAATGATGATGGAGATTGTGTCACATTTTACGAGGGATATCGACTGTGTGTTGAAGCTCTTGATTTCTAACTGAATGAGTGACTGAAGTTGGTCTGTTTTATCCTTCCTTGGATAGGGTCGTATTCGTCAGTTGTGATGTGGTGTTCCCGACGATCTGATTCATCCAAGTCTGATACCGTAGGTCACACAGCCCGTGTGTCAGAGCGGCCATAATGATATGATGTGACAGCATGTGTGCGATTCCTCCATATTTCGGTGAAAAGTTCGATTGTCTGCTGTCTGCTCACTTTTGTATGGGTAATGAGGCCCCAGTACTGGTACCACCTGCATATACCAAGCAGCTGCCCATACAAGTTGTAGCCGTGTATATCGCTAGAGAATTCTATCCGTCCACAATTCCTAAGCTTCAGGCTTCCTCCCGTAAACCGAACGGCTAATAGAATATCAGTACGCTGAGGACAAAAAGCAGGGTGGTGTAGAATACATTGACCAGTAGGCATGGATACTCGGATTGTTCAAATCTTTCCTGACGTCAACCAGGAAAACACCAACCTCCTCAGGAGTCCAGCCAAGGCATCTTGTGAACAAAGCCATTGAAAGCCCCTCAAGAGAGTCCTCTGTGTTCACATTGCTCCAAGCTCCGAGCTCCTTGAATCTTTTATCCTTGGGCCAGCGGTTTGTCGGCCATTTGAATGGCGTCTCCTCGATATCAACGAACCCAACATCAGCCATAATGTGTCGGAGTTGACAGGTCTCTATGAAAGGACGTCCGTGCTCCTGGGCTGCTTTGGCCAGAAGATCACCCCATTTCCGAAGAGCATGATCTTGCGTAAGAGTGTTGTCGTCTGATTGCAGAATTACATCGATGTCCTGGAGCTCAGCGTAGCCGCCCGGAGTAAGATTTCTCGTCAAGTCAGGGCTGGCCAATTTATTCGCCAAACGGTGAAACAACTCACTTGAAAATCTTACGTACACACTCGGGCCAACTTTTGACTGAGGCGTTCATCATTCTGCTGTGAATATAGTCAAAAGGCCGAGAGTAAGTCCAGTCCTCGTCAATATCGTCGATCTCGAACTTCAGATTCGGGGGCACGCTGCTCGAGTTTGAGCTATCATCCGTCTTTCATGTGGGAACTCATCTCATACAATTCCGGTTGGGTAGGAGACAGATCGACCCCTATCACCTATGCAGATTGTTAGTCTTGGTCGCTCTTTGCTCTGAGATACTTCCTTTCACCTCAGTCTCGGGATGTTCGTCAGCAAAGTCGATCGCCCAAATTCCTGTACCGGTACCCATGTCGAGGACCCGGCCGGTCTTGAATTCGGGAAGGTTCGGCGGGGAGAGACCAAGCTTGTTGCCAAAAGTCAAGAGGAACAGATTGTGCTGCAAGTCTGAAAAGATCAAGTGTAAGAATCTTGGACAGTGGAGGAGTGTTGTACCTTACCTAGTCTGTTGTTCTCTTTTTCGTCATTGGGCATGTAGTATTCTACAGCAGGCAAGAAAGGGAGTGAGCTCCAAAATCTTATAAGGGACAAAAAACATGCAACCTACTTCCTTCCTTGTACGCGTGGTATGTTCTCCCGTTTTCGAGTCGATAATTGAGAATGGAGCTGGTCACGCTAGCAGTTGATGACGCGTTGTCCTGTTTCGTGGTTTGTATCAGCTATTGTGTTTCTCCCCCAGCACAGTAGGGTAGGTAGATGTCATCCATACATCTTCAACCGTCGAGTCCTCTTCGTCGTCAACCTTGATTGAGGGTTAGCTCTGTTCGTATCGTTCAGATTCGTGGAGGAGAGGGTGTACATCAACATGTATGACAGGCTCTGCACCGGTTGTCGCCATTTCGCCAAGTCTGAAACAGCTTCAGTTGTGCGCGATGAGGTCCGTCGCTAAGCGGATGTTGAGGTTGGGGAAGAGATTTGTACTGGGTTTTCTCCCTCACGGATGGAGGGGTGGTCGGATTTAATACTGCAGCCCGCCTTGTTTGTCACTCCAAGCAGGAGCCAATGATGCTGCATTTAGTGGCGTTATTGTCTCTTTTCTCATCGGGGGAGGGCATGCTCGACCAACAGTCACAGCAGGATCACGCATCCCGGCCAATCAAACGTTCTCTTTTATGGAGACTTGCGGTCCTGGCCAACAACAACCACTGCGAAAGGTACCGACATGTGATGCATGCGAGTAGTGAGGTCTGACGATTTCCTCCCGCAAACAGCGCTTTACTGTAAGTAAACGAGCATTGGGTTTGGAAAATACAAATTCCAAGCGACACCACGCCGTCTTTCGTTCTCTCTGAGGTTGCCTGATTAAGATGAGATAAGAAGCTTAAAATTAGCTCCCCACCGCTGTTAGGCCAAAGCGTCACGATCATCATCTAGCCCCGCACCATAAGCCCTTGGATTCTTCAGTGGCTGACTGCGCCGCCTTGTTGCGAGAAGAAATGTTGCAGTGGAGCCGGGACGTGCTTCCGGGCTCCGTGGCGGGGGTATGGCCGAGAGGGGAAGGGGCGGGGATGGCAGGCCAATTAAGCTGCGCTCAATGGGGGGACACATCCTTCTCACCTAAATTATGCGGGGTACTCCGTACTCTGTATCCGTAGTTTGGCCCAAACTACCGCTGGCCTCTTGGTTAGGTAGAGTTCAATTCTGAATTGCTGTTAGGGGGGCAATATTGCTGCTGAATTGTTGGTAGAGAGCCAAAACGACTCACGTTAAGTGATATGTGGTAAATATGGGGGCGAGTCCGGATACACGTTCTATCCATGATGAAATCTCGCTTATCCCCCACATCTTCTAATTGCATACTGGGTCAGCTGTTGGCTAGTCCGGCTAGAACCCGAGCCAGGCTCCTTGGCCCAAACTATATAACAAGCTGTCCACTCTGGTAGAATTTTTTTTTCCTCCAGTATTATATTTCTTTAGCAAGCCAGAAGACAACAGTTTCGCAGGCAAGTTCGGCGCCTCCCCTCAAGTTCTAATAACGCTCGTTGTTTCTGACGTGGTCTTACCTCAGTAGAACAACTCACTTGAGCTCCCTCTAAAATGCCCCAGTCCGACATAATTCCAGAGATTCCTGAAGGCGCAATGGAAAACTTCGTCACCTTTACAAACAATGGCGACGCTATCACAGTATCCACGAAGCCGGGACCCCAGGGCGGGAGGAGCGACACTGCCCCCACAGCCGAGCTGATACCTGGGCTCAACACGAAGAATGGCTGCCCGTGCTTGGCTTGCCGCTCAGATTTTAGGAAATGGAGCAGAGCTCCTAGAAAGAGATTCAAGCGGTCAGCAGATTGCCAGTCACGAGTTCGGGATGCAAACACGAGAATATACAAGACCACTGAGAGCCGATAATTTAGCTATGGGGGAGGCGTTTTCGCGGCTCGTTAGTGTGTGGCGTTCTTAAAGTCAACCTTGAAGCGCTTGAATCTGGGATCAAGCAGGCTTTCGGACTTGATCCAGTAAATCACCGCCGAGTCAGATTTCGCCCTCTTTCGCCTTGTTGTCCCAATGAGGGGGGGACGCGTCTTTGCAGTATTGGGGCGAGGGATCAAGTACCAATACTGCTGGCATCGATAGCGCCGTCTGCTATCAGGCCAGTGCAGGTACCTAAGCCTCGTCTTGTGTGTTGGATGAGGCCAGCGTAAATTGTGCGTGCTGAGAATATTTGCGGCGGATCAGGCTGCGCACGACAAGTCCCTCAAGTTACCCCTCAAGTGGTCAGCAACGATTCGTTCCATGATTGACCGAGGGCAAAGCGTGTTGTTTTGCACATTCATGATACCCTTCCACCAATGATTGTGTAGCTGCTCCCTCTCATCTGTCAGATTATGCTCGGCTCTCGACCAGCAATACCCCCTGAGGCATCACATGTCTGTGCAATCAGTCAGCCTCTTCTTTTTTGTGAATGACTTCAAAATAGGACATATGAATCGGGCTACCCCTAAGGCTTGAGCCCGCGAGATCTTGGTGGAATTCATACAGGCAGTTGACGGAGGCATTTTATTTTGTCAAGAGCAGATGCCACCGCTGCGCACAGTATCGGAAACGGAAACCTCGCCCGACAGCCGTCTCATACCATCACGTAATGCTTGCTCATTGTTCTGGAACGTAATGAAGTGTTCAATGAGGAACTTGGCCTGTCGTTTAGGCAGATCATATCAAGCATCCTCCGCTCCACGTCCAATTTTCTCCCCTGGAATAAGATGCTGCTTCCCCTGGCGTGGCGAAGAGCCGTACGCATATCTGACCGTGGTTATCTGGCGAACAAGTGCTCTTGTCGGTTTCTCGGTAACTGATTGCTGAGTGTCAATGGTAGCGTATCTGTAAGGCTAACATTAAGCTCCTCGCTAAATTCCCATATAGAGAAAAAAAAAAAAAAACCTATGCTTGAGTGGTAGGTCGTAGATGAATTGTTGCTAGGGTTCAACTTCTGTACATGTTTTCATAGAACGTTTACCCTCAGTTAAGCTCCAACTTTGTAAAACTTGTCCGAAAATTCTTGCTCTAACAACTTGAACGCCCTCAGGACCTTCATCAACCCGCCTCCCTTGTCCAAGTCTGAGCGCGAAGGAGCTGTCTCCTCCTCACTAGCGGATGAACCCACCATCCCTGAGTGAGACCCAGGTTCAGATTCAGACACAGAAGTGTCGCTTTCGTCCTCCCAGCTTTCAGGGACCTTGGATTTGGCCTTTTTCTTTCCCAAGGCCTCGGTAGCCTTTTCGTAAGCTCCGGCTGACTTTGGCATCTCGGTGGTCCGAGGAGTAACCTCGGCGTCTCCCGTGTCCCTCACTTCGTCTTCAACATCTTCCATCTCAAACTCCTCCCCTGAACTGATGACACCTCTGAGGCTGGTCACAATAGTCTTCAGCGTGAGTGAGAAATCCTTGAGATGAAACCAAACTTCGCCCCTTCGGATGTGGTTCTCTCGCACTAAGACGGTCAAGCTTCCATGCTTGAAAAAATCATAGAGGTAAGCATTGAGCTCAACATTGGTATCGCACGGCCATATGTTGATATTAGGGATGGCAGACTCTTCTAGAAAGACCCCATCTCTCACAGTAGAGCAGAGGTCTTGTATCGAGTCAAAGTCGTCTGTGAATCCAGAGAGAGCCGCGAACGGTGAACGGATGACGGGCGGGGGCTCGCTCTCCAACCCGCATACTATGCTTTTTTCGGGCCCGACAGAAATCTTGGTCAGCGGCAACATCCGGTCTTCTTTGTCTGTCAAGTGCCGGATGATGTAGGAGTGGACGTAGTCCTTGAAGATGGAGAGTGTTTGTTGGTTATGCTGAACAAGCAATTCCTCAGCAGCAGCTGGCAACCGCTGGAGGAGGATCTCGGACGAAGACCTCTCTACAACTCCAAGAAGATTTGATTTCTGCTGAATAGGGATCCTGTTGAATAAATGGCTAAGCACCAACATCATCTTACGGAGAACTCTCTGCCGAGCAGTGTCGATGTTTTTGCATAACTCGTGAAAGTAGCCGCCACGAAGTAAGGAGTGGAATGCAAAGACGGCGTTCTCGGTAAAATACAGGTGTCCGACAAGGCCCGCAAAGTGAATAGGAGCCCCGCTAGCAGACAGTAGATTCTGGCGTCTCAAGTACTCGATAGAAAAGCGTAGGTGATGTTTGACGGACATCTCGGCGTCTGGCCCTCCCAGATATAGTCGAGTCTGTGACAGTAGAGCTTGTACAGCATCGACTGCAAACCGGCAATTGTTGGTCCCATGTAACAAGACAAAGAGGCGAAGGATGAGAGTGGTTGAGATGGGGAACTGTCCCTTGAGGGCAGGCAGTCTAGAGGACATGATCTCGTGGACACGGTCTCGGCTGATTCCGTTGAAGACGACGTTGCCCAGGAGATCAAAACCTCGTCTTCCCGCGCGCCCCGAGGCCTGACGATAGTTCTGGGGTGATAGAAAGACAGAGTCACCGCTGAAGACCACGGTTTTGCAGGGCATATTGATGCCGAGTGCGAGCGTTCCGGTGGCAACGACCAGTCTGAGGTAGCCTCTCCTGAAGAGCATCTCGACACTACATGCTATCAGTTTTCATTTTCTTGCTCAATGCCATGTATTCACCATTGGGGCGGATGGGAAGAGTCAAACTTACATCTGACGATAGCGCCGATTCATACCAGCATGGTGCACGCCTAGTCCACGCCGAAGGGCTGCAATTAGCCATAGCGGGACTCTGTCCACGTCTAAGCTTCCCATCAAGTCGTCAAACTCCTTCTGCTGCATCGCCTTGGTGCCTGCAAAGCTGAACTGGCTCAGGGGCCACTCGGGGTTGAAGCCCTCCCACGGACTTGTCTCAGCGCTCGCTTCTTGGCGGACGGCCTCGAGCTTGGATAGAGTCCTCTCATCGTCAAGTCTGGGACGGCTGAAGGACTGGTTCTCAAGAGAACTTCTCTTCTGCTTCTGCCATTGACCAAATTCATTGAGTTTCTTTTGCCAAGTTGTATCGTTTTCCTTGAATGCCGATTCCGCTTCCTGCAATGTGGATAGCATACCCTTCACGGCTCGTTCGCATTCAAGGCGGTCGTAGTTGAAGACTAGAGCAGGCAGGGCGTCTTGTGCATGAAGCTCGCAGGCCAAGGCAAACAGGTTGGCCATATGATCAGCTCGGAGTGAGCCTGAGGGATCTCGATCTTCGATAGCGGTTTTTGAAGCTTCAATGCTGTCTTGGAGGGCTTGAAAGGGTGAATCTGGACTCTCCATCGCCGCCTTGAGCTTGGTTTTCAATATTCTCTCCCACCCAATCACGTGAGACTTTTCAATGACCTCCGGCAAGGCCTCAGGGGGGTCCAGTCCCACCAGAAGTTCTCGTGGAAAAGTTTTGTCCATATGCTTCCAGAGCGTGAGGCAGTCCCTAGCCTCTAAGTTGATGTCATCCAGCGCTGCGCGGTTCCTACACCAGGTCAGCGCTATGCCCTTGGTCACAAATAGTAAACTTGCCTGTCTTTGAGCGCCACGACGGGATGAACAAACTTGAAGCTGGGACTGACACCATTGCCCTCATCTAATCCAGGCACAGGGAGCCTTGAAGGCTTCGAGAGCTCCCTGAAAACAAATCTCTCGGGAGGCTCATAGATGAACTTGCGTAGATCAGAGTATCTCACATCATGCACAATCATTTTCATTCTGCATCCCTTCCGTGCCTCAGACTTGGCCAGCCAGTCCCTGAGCTCTTCAGGATTTCCCACCGTTGCCGAGAGCGCGATGATGGGACACGGCGCAAGCAACAGCAACTGTTCCCAGATAATACCGTCCTCGGCCTGGCCTATGCAGTGGACTTCGTCAAAGATGATTCGCTTGACTCGCAGAGACCATGCACCAGGACGATTGGCGTTGGTTGGGGCCAGCAGCATGATCTGCAGCATGTGAGGCACTGTGACCAAGATCTGGCATCGAGTCGGATCGTTGATGCGATAATCACGCGTATGGATTGCCCAGACCGATTTGCCCTGCTGGTTTTTGTATTGCTTGGAGAATCGAGTCTCGATCTCGGCAGAGATCTGGTTCACGAGGGCTTTCGTTGGTGCCACATACACCAAGACACCATCGTCGCTCTCCTCAAGAATTTTCTTCATGGCGTAGAAGGAAATGAAAGTCTTTCCTGCTGATGTGGGAGCAACGACCAGCAGACTCTCATTGGCATCGATTGAATCGAGAACCCCTCGCTGCCAGGCATCTGGCTCAAACGGCACTCGAGTGTCAGGCTGGGAGTCAAATTGCCTGTCCATGTATGGCCCTCCGTGTTCAAGCTGAAGGACGCGATGGTCACGAACCAGCTTAGGCACATTCCTCAATAGCCCTGGCCTAACGCTGAAAGGCAGCTTCCGTCGCGGTTCATTCTCCACGATTTTGAGCTGAGTCATGGAAAGGGCCGCGGCCATTTCTCTGGCAGCGTTGGCGATATCAGGGGTGCAGTTTCGTGACCTTGAAATGGCTTGGAGCCAATTCCACATCATGGAAACGAGGTACAAACCTGCACACGTCAGTATCTAGCTGTGGCTACCATGAGGGCTAGGGACTGGCCTTCAGAAGAGCGTTCATCCACATCCCTGCGTGTGTGAGCCCAGATCTTCACCAGGACGTTGCACAGATACAAAGAAACCTCTGGCCGAACTACAGCATGACTTCCAGGAAATCGAGGATTCTGAAACTCTTGGGCTTTGAGATAGCACATGACAAGGTCCTTGTCGTTCTCGAACTCTGCGCATTTCTCAGCCCAAAGCCGCAACACATCGTTTCGTTTCGTTTGGACCTTCTCCTCCCTCAATTGCTGAGAAGTCAACAAGGCACGTTCTTTTCCACGCACTCCGACCAGTTTACTGCCTCCTCCGTTCCGATTGGAGTCGCCTAAGCTGGCTTTGGGGAGAGCACAAGCCGACTTGTGCAGAGGACGCGAGTTCACAACGATAGTTTCTCGGTCAAAGACCTTGCCAATGAGGCTAGTGAGACTCGCGGCGTATGTGACAACATCTGCCAACAGCCTCTGGCGCCTTTTTTGCCTGATCTTCTCAACCCAAGGCAGAACCTCGACGCGGGTCTTCCGGGTGTGGACGGGTTTGTAGGTGTGCCAGTGGTGGAGGTCCCGGAACACTGCCACTGCTGCAGGCTCGACATGCTCCGTTTCCTCCTGAAGACTGACATCCTGAAGGAATTGATCAAAGACAGGATGACTGAATGGTAAGGCAGCTGGAACCGTGAGTGTTGCCGGAGCGATTGGACGATCTTTGCACAGGGCAAAGCCGGGAAGCGGCCCTCTAGTTAAGGCCCTCCTGCCACCGAAAACCTTTTCTCGTAAAGATTTTCCTTGCTCAAAAATAGATGAGGAAACGCCTCTCCCATTTCTGAGTGCTTTAAGGGTGTGGAAGAATAGCCGTCCGTCGACGAGGTCATAGAGATCCCACCTGGTTCGTCCAGTCAAGCCAACCCCATTCTCTACCAGATCTTGAGATGTTGTGCAAAACATATGGAGAAATCGAGTATCGTCTGGCATCAGAGTGCGGTGGGCAAAACTGAAACAGCGGTCTTGAATACGACAGATCTTGAGGGCGCCCACTTGGAGGATCAGAGCCTCGACACGGACGATGTCATCCTTGGGGGGGGGGGGGGGGGGGTTGTCCCTCGTGGACAGTTGCTCGAGGTAGACACAGCAAAAAGCGACCACAATTTTCTCTCTGGCTGAAAGCTCTGAGCTCAGCAATTGAGGCTGGGATATCTCCTCGAGCACGGCCAGAGAAAAATCTGATGGTTGCTTCGTGCTGCGAGCAGGTCTGTCGATGCGGAGGTCTAGAAAACTACCCTTCGATCCACCTAACAATGGCATGAAAACCTCAAGGGGCCGTTAGCAGACGATCAACGAGTTCAAGAGAACAGGTCTCACCTTTGAACTCTTCAATACGATCGAGTTAATCACAGCAACATTCCTCCCACTGTCTAAAATCTTCCAGATCAGATGCCGCAGGCGAATGGTTTGCTCTCGGCTGTCTCCTCTGCCCTCGTCGCAGAGCATGAAATGTATCGCATTGCTTGCCAGATAATCGTTGCACTCTTCGCTTTCAAACGAGCCAAGTTCCAGGACCTTGATGCCGATGTCTGATCTGTTCAGATGCTGGATAAGAATTCGGCGGGCGAGGAGGTACTTGGAAGCATAATTTGATCCTCTCACGCCGTCGGGCACGCAGATATCTTCAAGGTCCTGGAAAAAGACAACGTCAAAGCTGCAATCCCTCTTCTTGAGGCTGCTGAGGAATGTCTCGACGGCATGAATGGCGTGCAACAGCTGGAATCCTCCTGCAGATGCTTGATTAGACCTGGTCCCAATGTCTTCAGTGATGTGCATGACATACCATCAAAGTCAACCTTGGCCTCGGCAAGACAATATCGCATCAAAGCCTCTCCCTGGATGGCGAAGAGTTCCCGGCCGGCAAAATCTCCTATGATATCGACTGTGGGCGGGTGCTGGTCTGCGTACCAGTCCAACAGGGCTTCCTCTGGAAGCTTCTTGCCTGGCTCCATGATCACGCGGGTTCCTATCGCGGACGACACTCTGTCTCAATTAGAAATTGAATTTTGGTGATGGGATGAGTTCGAAAGCTGTAGTAAGAGAGAGGAAGACGGCCCATCCTACACCCATGGGTGGGTTGTATGCCAGTGGCTGCAAGTGGCAGCAAGGATCATTCATGCCGGAGGCCCACCCACCGCTCAACCTGCCTGATCAAGGGCGCACCACGGCCTGAGCAGCCAGGCAAAAATGGTGCACTTTCCTTACCCCGCTCTGGGCGGTGCATTGTTCATCCCCCGATGCGTCTCCCCACATCCCAACACCGATGATCGATTAAAACAAAGCCAATGATGAGACGCATTTCTTATCTCGACCACGCTCCATTCCCGATGACCTTTGTGTCTACTCATATAGGATCAACCTTG
>JBBEOF010005471.1:0-13119 GCA_037576055.1 Fusarium sp. M6JPR69
TTATATAATAAACTTAGTTTATTATTTTTAGCTATTTTAAGCTTAAAATGGATTTTAAAGAATTTTTTAAATAACTTTTAAAAATAGGTAGAAATACTAAGAAATTTTAAAGTACGGCGCTCGCTTGTCTGCGGCGCTCGCATATCATGCACGTTAGATAAATTTCCTAGAAATTCTAACTCCTAGGAACTCTAGAAACCTTAAAAAGTGGGTTTTTTCGTATCTTTTTAGAGTTTTTTAAGCATTTTAATTCTTTAAAAAAAAATAGTAAAATTTCTAGAAATATCTTTCTATGTAGTATTTATGGTAATTTATCTATATTTAAATTTCTACATATTTTAAGCCTAGTTTGGATTTTTAAAGGCTTTTTAAAAAACCGCAATTTAAGGTGTAAATACCTAATGTCTGACTCGCTTGTGCGTCCGACTCGCTTATCATGTAGGTTATGGGCTTTAGGAGACTATGGCAAATTGATGTGAAGGATTTAGGTAATTTAGTAAGAGTGCCCTTTTAGGCTTAGCACGGGCGTCATAACTTTCACTCATTCAGTCATTCATTCATTCGCATGGCCGATTCTGGCAGAATCTCCGGAGATTAATACCTAGGACGCGAGAGGCGACTTGTCGTTGTTGCGCGACACTATCTACCATCAACTTGAGAGCTTGCAACTTCTGCTTCGGTTTAGTGAGGTCCTCGAAGAAGAGCGGAGGCAGCTGCTCCTCCTGGTTGGGCGTGGACGTAGGCGTAGGCGCAGGCGCAGACATGGCTGTTGGTACGTGGCATAGAGCGCTAAGAAGGGCGAGGATATGTCAGAAGCATGCCTGATCTGAAGGGAAGATCGCCGATCACTTGCTCGTGATGTGAAGGACACCCAATAACTGACGGAGCGCAGGACGCGAAGGATGTGCTTCAGAGACGAGCTCGAGACGGGAGTCAAAAAGACAAAAAAGTCGCCCAGCTTCGCTAATAGAGTTAAACCGGTAACACGGCTACCGGTGCCTCTGCTACCCGTGACCCGGCCTATGAAGCGCAATAAGGGCTGTGGAGGTGCAAACTGTGGAGGTCTCGGTGTCCGAAAAGAGGAAAGCTCAATCAGCAAGAAGCTTCATCACAAGATCTGCAATCGTCTCGGTCATTGACTTATGGTTAAAGCCAAATAGTAAGGGGAGACACCCAGTAAATTGTCTCCTCTTACGCCAGATGGTCGTCGTAGGCTTCTGCTTGGCGAGGAGATCCACGAGTAGAGATGGATGAGAGTGATCCTGGGTGGGTCGGAAGCACGCTAGTTCCGTGCCGTTTGCCGAGATCCTAGAAGATCTCTGGTGCTCCTGTAGCCAAAGGTCTTGGCATCTGGAAGCACGTGGGGGGGAGCGACCCATTGATTTGTCTGGGGCCCTTCACAAGCTCGACTGTCTTGTGCTCATCGTCCTCATCCTTGGCCGAGCCTGAACCCTCTGAGACTCCCAGCAGCTGTGTTTGCCTTCTCTTCCCGCCGTCGAGAGATGAGTGGGCAAGAGCGTGGATAGGCAAGAGCCATCAATTTGCACGGAACTGAAGGACGCACAGTTAGTCGTTGGAAGATGCTGTAGTAAGACCTTTTTATCTTTTGATTATTTCATATTTATACCAAGCTGGCCTTCGTGCCCGAAAAGAAGATTCTGCTCCTTTGTCTAGACGGCAGGCGCAAGGTCTCACTTATATCTTTATCCAAGTGCACTCAAGTACACGAATATCAAAGCTTTCATCTCTTATTTTTCTCACTTATAACTTATTTCTAATTATCCATTCTTGGCATACGCTATTAATTCCCCCATCCATCCAGTCCAATGGCTGACAACGAGGCGCGTGCCCCCCCGGCCGCTGTCGCCAAGACAACTGGCGGCAACAGTGCATTCCGCAACTTCCACAACGACTTTGCTCATATCGCCGACCCCAACGAGCGTCGTCGTCTTGCCCTCGCCGAGATCGACAGGGCTCCCTTTGGCTGGTATCATGTTCGAGCCTGTGTTGTCGCCGGTGTCGGCTTCTTCACTGACTCTTACGATATCTTCTGCGTTTCCATGCTAACCATCATGCTTGGTATTGTCTACTATCCCACCACGGGCAAGCTTCCTACCAGCGCGGATAACGCCATCAAGCTCTCAACTTCTGCTGGTACTGTTATTGGTCAGCTTGGCTTCGGTATGCTTGCTGATATCTTCGGCCGAAAGCGCATGTACGGTCTGGAACTCATTATCATCATCTTTGCTACCCTCGGTCAGGCCTTGACTGCTGGCTCTCCATCTACCTCTCTTATCGGACTTATCATCTTCTGGCGAGTCCTCATGGGCGTTGGTATTGGTGGTGACTATCCTCTTTCTTCTATTATTACTTCTGAGTATGTCTGCAGCTATGGTGGAGTATCTTCAACCCGGACCCCTGCTGACACATGCGAAAGGTTTGCGACCACCAAGTGGCGAGGCGCTATGATGACTGCTGTCTTTGCAATGCAGGGTATGGGCCAGCTCTGCGCTGCCCTGGTCATGATGTTCCTCACTCTCGGCTTCAAGTCCCAGCTTGAGGGTGCCCCCAATCAGACTAGCTGCACCGGCAGTTGCCAGGTCGCCGTTGACAAGATGTGGCGTACCCTGGTCGGCTTCGGCGCCGTTCCCGCTTGCATTGCCCTTTATTGTAAGTGTCCAAAGTCCGTCTTGGCATACTGATTTGACATGCGCTAACATCGTGGGGAACGCAGTCCGTCTCACCATTCCCGAGACCCCTCGTTACACCTTCGACGTCGCCCGCGATGTCGAGAAAGCTGACGAGGATGTCAAGGCCTACATGACTGGCAAGCGTGAGGGTGAGACTGATGAGGTCGCTCGCGCTCAGGTCCAGCAGGGTGCTCGCGAGAACCTTCAGGTGCCCAAGGCCGGCTGGGGTGACTTCTTCCGCCACTACGGCAAGCTCAAGAACTTCTCGCTGATGCTCGGAACTGCTGGCTCATGGTTCTGCCTTGATGTGGCCTTTTATGGTCTCAGTTTGAATAACGGTGCTATTCTCAAGGTTATTGGCTACTCGAGCAAGGATGCCCACAACGTGTACGAGTTCCTATACAACACCGCCGTCGGCAACATCATCATTGTCCTTGCTGGCGCTGTTCCTGGCTACTGGGTTTCCGTTGCCACTATCGATACCCTTGGCCGTAAAACTATTCAGCTCGGTGGCTTCATCATTCTTACTGTCCTCTTCATTGTAAGTTGCCTCTCCCAATTATCTTGCTGATGCTTACGATTATCCAGGTTATGGGTTTCGCTTACCACCATATTTCCTCCAACGGGCTGCTCGCCATCTACGTGCTTGCCCAGTTCTTCTTCAACTTCGGTAAGTCTTCTATCTTGTTCCTCAAGGCCGGTGGACTAACAGATTAGGTCCCAACACTACCACCTTCGTTGTCCCCGGTGAAGTCTTCCCCACCCGCTACCGATCTACCTCTCACGGTATCTCTGCCGCCTCCGGCAAGATTGGATCCATC
Organism: Fusarium sp. M6JPR69; assembly: GCA_037576055.1. Lineage (NCBI taxonomy): Eukaryota > Fungi > Ascomycota > Sordariomycetes > Hypocreales > Nectriaceae > Fusarium > Fusarium sp. M6JPR69. Next base: position 3,512 of record JBBEOF010005471.1, read on the forward strand.
ATCGGCCAGGGCGCCATATCCATCCTTCGTACCCGTGGTGCTACCAAGGACAATGAGGCTCCCTGGATGGACCACGTTCTTGAGATCTATGCTCTTTTCACGCTTCTCGGTTGCCTTACTACCCTCCTCATTCCCGAGACTGCTCGCAAGACTCTTGAGGAGCTCAGCGGCGAGGATGACTACGCCAACCCTGACACTTACGCCTTGCGTCGGTGAGTCGCCGGCAATTAATTTTGTATGGGAAATTTTTTGGTGCTTGCGAGACCTGGTCCGCCGGCGGTTAAAATGAGCACCAGCCGGCAATTAAAAGTTTGACCACTACGATGGTTATGGTGAGTTAAATAACTGGTGATATTCTCTCCATAGTGCTCATAAGCCTCCAAGCCGGACCTCGCCCCACATGACCCCTGTCATCACGAGGGTACAAGCGGGATACGGAGAGTTTGTTCAATGAAGCAATTACAGCTAAAACTGATGAAGCAACACTGCGGGAGTAGAAGGTGTTCTTATTGTTGAAAGGTCTAAGTTACATGTGTCTGTGAGGAGCATAGTTCATTACACAGTATCCACATCCCAGCCACCAGCAGATCGGATCATCTTGGTCATACAATCTCAACAGGTTGGGCCTAGTTTTACTACGGCTAAAGTAAGACATGCTCTCCCATGATGCCTTCGGCATCCATCTCCTGCATGCTCATTTCCAGGTCCTTCAAGGCAATGTCCTGTATGGGACCCAAGTCTTGGTTTCGGGCAATTCCGAATCCTATTGGGCCAAACCCGTTCCGGCAAAGGAGCTGGCCACAAAGCCTATTCATAGCCACGTCTTTCACTTACAGCCCAACAGAGCCTTCATCCCGTATGAGTTCCAGAAAGGCAAAGCTCTATCTAAGATAGCCAAAGTCCCCAAGGCATTTTTCCAAGAGCTTACTGAGTTCCTGTACTTCAACAACCTTGCAGGCTTAGCTGCGCTGCAGCTCTTAGATAGCCCAAGGGACTAGACTAACACTGAGCTCCTAGCTAGGCCATAGGGCACTCTAATGATTAACACTAAGGATGTCCTCGGGCTTAAGCCCGCATAAATTATCACGGGTTGGTTCTTCTAGGTGGGAGAGGATGGGGTTCTTTCTTGTAAGGGCAACGACGTATATGCTCCCAAGAAGAACACCCACGGAGTCTTCCAGGACTCAAAGCCTCTTCCGACCCTAGAAGCATTGAAAGCGGCTCTTCTTCTGGGAGGAATCATCGCCTAACGGTTTAGATGCTCACCCCATTCAATGGCTTAGACGGCCTAGAATTGATTACGACGGCGATAGTAAAGATAGCAAGATAATTCGTTCCTTATATAGGAGTACAATCTAGAGGATCATAGTCACTCATTAAGCGAACTATAGTAGTCCCCATCGAATACTTGCTATCAGGCGGTTAGGTGACCAATGGCAGAGATGGGGGGGAGTAATTAAGCCTATACTTTGTCTAGATATCCTTCTTCTATCTAAGTCAAGGTGCCATACTCTAGAACATGAAGCCATCAAATAATGCCGTTACTATATTCTATGCGGCACAGATAGGTGAATCCTCCGCTTTGGTCATTAATTCTCGCCGCATTATCGTATAGACACAACGTTTTTTTGCCTCGGAATCCGACCCTCACTATCCAGCCATGCGAAGCTGCTGGCTGCCAACTTCGAAATGTATAGCATAGATATTTAATCCTCGAATATTGGGTTATCTAGCTACGTATGAAACTTGGTGAGAGCTGAAGTGTCGTGCCGCGTCTCTGACGTCGTATAGCCCTTTATCTCGCAATCGATCCAACCTTTCGTACTACGGCTAGTCGATAACTTCTCCCTAATCCTACGAACTAAGCTAAAGTCAATCAGAATGGTTCTTCTGTCCTCTGCCACGAGGACGTTTGTGGGGTTGAGGTCGTTATGGGCCTAGCTAAGCGAGTATAAATAATAAATTGCTGACTCTAGTGATTCTATGAAGAGCTCTTTATCTTAGATGGTGCGGGTGCTCTTTAGGTAGCTGTTCAAGTCATGGAGGTGTCGGTCAAGCATGAGTCCAGTGATATAGCCCCATCGCACATAGTAGCCATGGTATCTAATGATGTTTAGGTGAGGTTAGCTCCCTAGCACTTCTATTGCTTCTGCCTCTTCCACTAATCCCTTGGGGGGAGATACATGGCTTTATGCTTTAAGAAGATATTATATAGCGCTAGCCTAGGCTGCTTAATAAAAACGTCCGGTGGGAGCTCCTCAGGGGCCTTAGTGAGAGTGAGGCCTTGGAGCCACCGGGGAAAGATTTCCTCGTTAGGAATTTAAGCAAGGGAGTCGGTAATATGCTGAAATAAGATGCCCGCCTTTGGCTTATTTAACTGGCCGTAGTATATAATATCGTCTTCTACCGTTGCGAATATAGTATATTGGAAGTCTCTGGCGTCCTCGTCGACTTCTTTAGCCACCCAAAGCAATTCCTCCCAACTGGCAACCTGTGGCGCCATGGCGGAGAGATTTTCAGGTAAGTGGCAGAACGAGCGAATGATAGGATAATCTGGTCTGGTGAGCTCTCGGGTAATTCGAGTCGGGTACCTTCCAGTACCCGGGGTCAACGAAGGCCGCCAATGTGCGATCGAACTGGTGATTATCTTTCAACGAGAACAGGTGTAAGCCTTGCATTTCGGTTGGTGATGTGCCTGTGTGGAGCGACCCGCCAATTACATGGTTTCCCAGGCCGCAGTCTCGCGGCCATATCAGGGTTTTCTCGGTTTGTTGAGTGAAGGCCTCGAAACAAATACCGGTAGGTTCTTGGCCTCAACACATCCGCCGTCCTTTCGCTCGAATATATCAAGCCCCAGTAGGGGGCTTTTTGGGCCCATTGGCCCCCAGACGAAAAATATACACACATACATACATACATCCATAAGGCTGTGTGTGGGTGTGTTCTTGCCCCCAAGAAAGTGGATGTAGAGGTTCTAAGCCTTGGTTAGCTCCCTTGTTAAGCAACAGCCCTACGCATTGCTTAAAGCCGTTGTTAGATGCCACAACCAGGGGTGACTGCGAAGATCGTGTCGGGATTCCAGCGGAATGTTTAGTTAGCAGGTGATATGGATGACATTATGTTGAGACCGTATAACTAAGATAATCCAATCTGCTGGTAGCTGGGATGTAGATACTATGTAAGGAGCTGTACTCCTCTCAGACATATGTAACATAGACCTTTCAAGAACAACACGTCACCTCCCACTCCCGCAATATTGCTTCTTCAGCATAATCCCTTTCACTAGATCTACGCTGTTATTCATCGGTCTTAAAGACGCCCAGTATCCCTTTTAAACGAATATTAGTGCCAAAGGGCACTCTTCCCTGTCCATTGCACACATCATATTCTGCTACACAATGCTCTTCGCCGTTCTTGTCGCCCTCATAGGCACAGATGAAACAGCGACACCAATATAAAGTTTGATTGACTCCTTTCACAAACCCGGGTCTTTCTGGAATCGTCACTAAAGGTTATAGTTTCGTTGAGTAGCTCTCGACTGAAAGGCTGAAGGTCACGTCAGTTTTATCATTTCGACTTACATATGGAGACGTACCATCAAGAAATGACTTTCAACCTGATGATGAATTAAAAATTGATCGATTGATGCCACCTTTGACAAAGCTCTCAATGTGTCCCCTGATGGGCTATACCTTGACCGGAAACGTTGCTAAAGGTCAGCTCCTCGAAGGTTGATCTAAATCCTCGTCGGATAGTGGCAGGTCTAGAAAGCCGTCTGCTCAAAAGGTATCGAGCTTGTGTGCATTCCCAGTCTATTGATGAGGGCTCTGCTAGCTTAATCACGAATATAAATTAGATCTAAGAAACGTAGAGCGGCAGAAAGCTGGCAGCAGAAAGGGGGTTGGTGGCGAGTGGCGAAGCCAGTGCTTTTATGGATGAAGTGATGCGAGGCCTTTTGCCTGTATAAGTATCTTGTCTTATCAAGGGTAACAGGGTGTTGTATATCACGTGCTATATCACGTAATGCTGTGAAGCGTGTCGGATACTTCCGTGTCGCATATCACCACTAGTTCGTGCGACTGGATATGAGACGTGGCTCATACTTTGGGGTTGTGTATCCGGTTTCACATCCAACTTGTCGCATCAAGGATTCCAATCCTAACGACATGAGCTTAAATAGCTCTGCCCGAACACATGGCTGTTCAATTTCTTTTGTTCTTTAGATAATTCTCATCAATTGACTCGTGCCATCAATGATCCCTGTGGAGCCAGTTGTCTGACAAGACCTCATTTCAAGTGAGAAAGAAGGTGCCGGACTCCGGCAGGCATCGCTGCCAGTGTTGTCTGTGGCGCCCGACCGTTGTGGTTGTGTAGGTGTCGCGTCAGTGTCACCAAAAACGTCATCATCTTCTTCTTCCCTCCGTGGGCGTTTTGACGGACTGGGCATGTCGCCGAATCTGCGCTTCGCTTTGCATTCGTTGATTTCCGCGGACTTCTGAACTGCGAAGGCGGGATGAGGAAGAGCGCTCGCGGTTTCGATGGTCTCAATCCACGCTCGAACCGCATCCACATGCATGCCGAATGAATTGACGATGGTTGCAAAGGTGTTGATGGATATTGGCGCCGTGCTCAGATGCCAGTTGATGTGTTTACTTTCTGATAATCTGGAAATTCGATGGCGCTTGGTTGCCGATGGCGACAAGTGGGGCTGTCGCGGACATTTATTGTTGCGGGCCAATGACACTCCCCCCTCGCTCTTGGCGGGGTTGTCATTTTTCTTGTAGACAAAATAAATCAGATGTCTATTAGCAGCTATCAACTCAACGTTAACGCATGTTTTTTTTCACCCTGGTTCGAGAGAAATGGCGCGGTCACACAGTCAATCTTGAAACGTGCCGTGCCCCTGTGTCAGACAATTGGCTCCACAGGGATCATTGATGGCACCAGTCAATTGATGAGAATTATCTAAGGAGCAATTGTACTATACAAAAGAGAATGACGTTGCTGTCTTATATAGAAGACGGAAATCCGTGTGGAACGGAAATTCCGAGTGGAATTCCGGAAATAATCCGGTGGGCTATGCCGTGTGTGCGACAGGCTGATATGCGACACCCTGATGACTCGAAGCCGTGAGAACCGATGAAAACGACAATATCGTCGACCTCCCGGTCGCTGGCGAGAGTGGGTTATTTCTCTGTACGGGAAAGACAAGCAGTAATCCAGCATCCAAAGCGACCTCGACAAGTCTAAATCAGCTTCTGGGCAGTCCTTGCAATTGGGAGGCGACCCGCGGGTGCTATGTCAGACAACTGGCTCCACAGGGATCATTGATGGCACGAGTCAATTGATGAGAATTATCTAAAGAACAAAAGAAATTGAACAGCCATGTGTTCGGGCAGAGCTATTTAAGCTCATGTCGTTAGGATTGGAATCCTTGATGCGACAAGTTGGATGTGAAACCGGATACACAACCCCAACGTACGGGCCGCGTTTCATATCCAGTCGCACGAACCTAGTGGTGATATGCGACACCTATCCACCAAATGAAGAATGGGCCTGCATGTTGAAATGAGCATGTTGTGTTAATTGCAGAAGAAGAAAAGATTGGTGTTAACCACCGGAAACTATTGACAAGAAGACACCCACATCCTCGCCACCAATGGATCGGAATAGCCATTGATCCGTTAAACAATGGGTCTCAACACTGCAGAGGCAGTGTGTTAGATACGCGATGGGGTAGGGGTGAATTCAGTAGATTGTGGGCCAGAAATGGATGATTTTATTGATTGAAGTCTTGATCATCTTGTTCTTGCTCGCTTCGTCATCGTGCGGGGGCGTTGGTCCATTCTTGATGTTTTCACCGCCACAAGCCACACATTGTTATAACGAGGAGCAAACTCCCTTCTATCCGCACACAGGCGCCAATCTAACACAGTGAGTGGGGTGCAGATATGCAGCCCCGGATCAAGCGGCACTTGCCACAGCACGGACCAGCTCAAGGGTTAGGCTCTGCAACGGTCCATGGAGAGGAGGGCCAGTCTCAAATGACGGGATGTTCACAAGTCATCTATGGTCTCTGGCCGCCTCCTTTTCTCAATAACCTTTGTCATTATTGCACCTCATAGAGATGTAAGATTAAGTCTTCCATGACTACGTGTCTCGCTCCTTTCCCTCACTTTCGCCTCATATCCACCGCCACGTTGCGTGAAATTCAATGAGTGTTGTGCTATGCACTCGTGGACGAAGAATGAGGAAGGGGGAAGGAGAAAAGAAGGCTCTGCAACCTCGGTGCCGCTCGCTTGGTCCAACCGTCCTTTCGCTCGCGCGGACCGTGCCCACACTATTTTGAGATCGACATGAACTCGAAATGACCCACACCGTGGCTGCAGGGGGCTTTACAGCGGAAGCCAGCCAGGCTTGCAAGATGGCATACGATTGGTACACGCACTCGCTCTTGCAAGAAGAATAGGTACCGCGCAGGGGATGCGCAACACGTGGCGTCCTCTGATGCTACCCGCTCCGTGTAACCGTAATCTTGGGTTCATCACGGCGCCAAGCCAAGGGCGCGCTTCAAGGCGCGTGAGGCGCGGCACTTGGGCGACACTGCATCTGGAAGCGACCTTTAGCTTGCTCAAGTTGGCCCGCTCTATTCCAACGGGTAGCCATTGGAGAAACACCTTCCCGTGGGAGATGCAACCCTTCTCCTAGAGCGGAGAAACGTTTTAAAAATTTTGCCTCAAGTACAAACGCCATGTCTACCTGTCGGTATCTTGCTTCATCCTGCTACAGAGCCCCGTCGAAAACAGGGCAGAAAATCTCTTGCTAGACCTCTATGGCTCGCTAGTGTCTGGTATTACCTATTAATAAGAGTATGGAGTGCGTTCGTGCTTAATGTATTTATCCTAGATGTGGCGGCGTAGTTGCTTTTTCGAACGGGGACCTCCTTTCGTACGGAGTACGTTTTGGGAACGGACCAAGGGTGATGGAACGGCCTGGTCGGCATGCTTTTTACAATAAAATAAGTACTACTCCACGCTTCCCCTTGGTTGCCTTTCTGCTTCCTCTTGCGCACTTTCCCCTTCGCTTTTATTGTCTCCTCAATTCTCGTGGTTGTCGCTTCCAAATGCACTTTCCATAAGCGTGGTTTTCGTCTTAAAGCGAACCACTCTGCTAGCATCGCAATAGGCTCTCGAGTAACGCGCCGCAACGATAGCACGCTGGCCCTAGCGTCCCGGCCCCTCTCTGTCGCACTCGTCTCGTTGTTGCGACCGCCCGCTGCCGCCGGCTTCCCCTGGTGCTCTGATACGGCCAACCCCAAGGTGTCACTCCCTGGCCCCCCATTTCCCCTTCCATTCACTGCAATACGCAGGTTTCTGCTAAGCGCTGCAGGCGAGCTAGAGTCGTCTTCTGGCGCACCCTGCGGTCTGTTGACTTCATCGCGGCGAGCCGCTCAGATGGAGCACCGGCCAGAGTCTGATCGTCCGCTAAAGCGCGTCAAGTACCAGCAGCATGACGACGACACAATCCCAGTGAATATAGCCGCTGCCCATCTAAGGGATTCCAACAACATAAATAGGCACTTGGCCACTGGTGTCCCGTTGTTTGATAATCCAATAGAATTGTCTGTGGGCTTGACATCTCCATCGCAGGTGCCCTTCAATCTTGCTACGGAATTCGAGTGTTGTTGGGGACCGACTTTCTCAGGTAAGGAAACGAGCCTGCTCCCGCGCATTCACCGCCTCTTTCCAGCCTTTCTTCCCCTCGTTCCACATTCGCGCCTTTATTGACGGGGTCTCCTCTCTCGTCCGGACTCCTTGTCGTTCCTGTAATATCCTTGTGATTGGTGTCGATATGGAGCTCGGCTCATGAACGTGAAGCCTTGGGCATTGAGATGAGAGAGAACATGATGCACCCCCCCCGCCGCGCTCAATCTCACCCCCGGGAGAACCCAGCTCTGAACCGATCTTCGTTCATCTTGGTCCTTGCCTCATCATCGTTCCAGTTCCGATGGAAAGAAACCAAAGCCGCCTAGTGAACCGGTCGCGCTACAGTAGTAGACTATTGAAGTCGTTGAGCTGACATTTCATGCAGTACCCCAGCCTGCGGCAAAGTATCCTTCCCCAGTCCCGTCGCCGTCTCAGTCTCACCTTCAGCCACGTTCTCATCAAGCTCCTCAACCAACCCGCCTACCTCATCTGCTCCCCGCGGCGCCAGCTGCTTCTACAAAGCTCGCCACCGATCCTCAAGGTCCCGAGAGCCATGAGCCGGTAGACAGAACGGTTCTCATCAGCCCCTTCACGGACCGTGAACATAGAGTGTCGGTGTCAACCATTCCGCGCTTTCTCCGACCTAAAAATGGCCAGATCAATGGCTATGTGAAGTTCAACTGGCCATCTCGACAGCCGTCGAGACGGCCATCCACCCTTGCTGTGCCACCATCATCCAACGATGGTATGGAGGATGTCGCTACGGACTCGACGCAGCTTTCTACTGTCAGTCGGCGTTCCAGTGTTGTGACCCTCATCGGGCCCATGCCAGCGCCATACGCGGCGACTAGCATGTCTGTTTTACCAGTGAAGACCGATATGGCCTGGACAAATGTGCTCCCGCAAACGATGGCGACAAACCCTCCAACACCACCTCAAGAGTCTTTATTGCAAGCCATGACGACCGATCAGCCGAGAATGCTGCCACCACAATTTGGCTTCCAAGCCAAGATGGATCGCATCGATAGGCGGTTATTTGAATTCTGTACGTCCGTAATCTATGTCCCTGTAAAGGGACATACAATACCTTGTTGGGTTTGCCGAGCGAGTTCTCATGAATTGATCACAGATACGAAGAATTGGTGTCCGGGAAGGAGCATTCTCAACCACACGAACCTATGGTTAAGGGACTTGGCACCGATGCATAAGAACGAAGGCATCCTATACGCCATTCAGAGCTTGGCTGGGGTATATATCTATGATTACCTGCCGGATGAGCTTATTCGGCAACGAATCAATGAACGGTATGTGATGGCAGACGAGTATTTCAGCAAGCTTCTTGTTGCTCCAGAGAGCAGACGAATCGGGGGAGGCGATGAAGTCATTACCATGGCTGTTATCCTCTCCATGCAAGATGTACGTGTAACCGCAAACCGTTGTCGAATGATCGCGCTCCGTCGACACCTTGTCGTAACAAGATCTGACTCTCATTTAGATTGTCCTGACCGAGCGGCGGCTCAAGAAACCCTCCTCCCCTCGCTGGTTGGAAGGGTTCAAACAAGGCGAGTACTTCCTCCACAAAACAGACCCCGGTTGCCGATTCTGGAAAGACCACAACGTCCAATGTAGCGATCTCCGCATCTCCCAGTCCATCATCGTCGGCCGAGCGGTCATTCTCGCCCAACCAATGATGGCGCTCCCTTCGCCAGACACGTTGAAACCCGAGGAAGAGGCCAGTAGATTTGGCTGGCTTCTCTATGGCACCGAGAAGGACATGTTTGAGATCCATGGCGGATGTGGCTTTTCCAAGAAGCTGCTGCATACCATGAGCCAAGTGACGTACTGCGCGGCCCGCCTGCAGCAAGAACCCAACAGCACCATTGTTCCCATCACGGCACGGTA
>JBBEOF010005472.1:0-12986 GCA_037576055.1 Fusarium sp. M6JPR69
GACTGGTGTAAATACATGACATGCCCCCGGTCGCAAATATCACATATTATTCTCATAATGAAGTAACTTCCAAATTTGTGGAAGCCCCTCCTGTTCAGAAGTACCTTTTTTTTGCGAGTCAAGGGCCCCTTTTGCTGGTCAGCGCGCCCCCCGTGGGAGCGGCAGCGACCACGGGGGTGCCGAATTGGAGGCCCCCACAAGTACAGGAAGGGTTGTGGGTGGTTTAAGGGGACTATTAGCCGACCGCTCGGATACTGCAGGAAGCAGTGCCGGATTAAGGAGCATAATCATCATCATCCAGAAGCTAAATTGTGCACCTAAAAAGAGTTGACGCGGAAGCCTTGTGATCTACAGTCCGCCTGGAGTCGGCCAATTCTGCCAAAGGAGAGGGGTTCTTTTAAGTTTGCGGGGTGAAGTTGGCCTTTTTCGCGTCCTTTCGTTCCTCACACAAGGCACACACAAGGCACACATCTGACCAGTCCGCGTTGACTGGAGACACATCTGACAAATGAGAGTAGAGCTTTTACAACTTCAACCGACCAATGAGAGGGGTTCTTTTAAGTTCGAGGGCGGGGCATAGACCTTTCGTTCCTCAAGGCATCAGAAGCGAGAGTTTGAGGGGTGGCCGGAGGGCGGGGCATAGACCTTTCGTTCCTCAAGGCACAGGGGAAGGCGCACGTCCGCCGGGGGAAGTTGGAAGCTGGGCGTGATTGGGCAAGTTGGCGGCTCCCTTGCGCTGAGTAGCCTTTCGGTACGAAGCTTGCAACTAGGGCCTGTTTTAATAGTCGGTTGCTGCACGTGTTGAAAAGAGGGCGCGGTTTTAAGTGGTCGGCCCTGGGTGGGTGGATGAAGAGATTTGGCCAATAGGGCGCGTGTGTGTGTTACTTTTGTTTTGCGTAGCCAATAAGACCTATGCAGCAGGCTTTGGGGAGCAGGCACGATTTTGAGTGGCACGATTTGAAGAGTTTAATGCGAAACTAAGAGCTAGCCAATAGGGTCAGAATCAAGAATTGAAACGGGATCAAGAGACTGCGGTAGAGACGGCACGGGGCTCGAGGTCCTGCTACAAGATATCAAGATGCAGGTATGGATGCGCACGTACGGAGCACGACGCGAATTTTTTCAATAGTTTTCTGGCAAGTGCAGATGCGCCAGGTTGAGTAAACAGACCTTCCCCGTCTTCCTAAGGGCGAAGTGGACCAATGGGGGCACTGAAACAGTAGCCCATTTAGGCCAACCGACCGATCCAGACTACCCTAGACCGACCAGTCTGACGAGAATGGCCGGTCTGTCGGCCTATGGTCTGGCAGACGGTCTGTCTGTTAGCCACAATGTTCTTGGCCACGATGATCGCCTTGATCCCCTTTAGTTCTTCCTCGTTCCTACCGATAGTCCTCAGGCGGTTGGTATTTCGTCCATCTCTGGTCACTGCAACGCATCGCTAATGAGGTTGGTCGCTAGACGTTCGCATTCCTGTTCAATGGTCCTGTGAAGCACTGCTGGTGTAGTATCTCCCATATGATCCTCGGGCACCCTTGGATGTGTCTGCTGTGCAGAACACCGGTTTCGGGGTTGCCGATGGAACCGTGGATGGAATTGGAGTGGTAATACTAACAGGTGTCATTCGGGCAGCATCCGCATATGTCTGGCTAGGCGATCGTGCTGCATGAGCATTGTTCATGATATCTATCTGTAGCTGGGTTTGTTCCGGCTCGCCGCAAACCTGGGTAAGCTTACGGACTTGGGATAACTCTTGTGCCATCTGGGCCGTGGTCCTCGTGACGACTTCAGCCATACGGTCGTGAAGCTTTGTAAACTCGAGTTGAAACTCGGCCTTTATAATTTCCATTTTCTTATTGAAGTTTTGGGCGTGGTCCTTTTCTTAGGTCGGTTACGGCTCGACGCTCCCTCACTGCTCTCCTGCTCCTCCTCCCATTCCCTATCACGTTCTTGTTGTTCCGATTCCATTGCCCTCATCGTTCTGGCTCATTTACGCAGTAGACGATGATGTTCCCCGCTCGGAACGTCCGGTTCGCGTTCTATGACGATGATGACGTCTGAAGCGGGGTTCGCAGCACCAGACATCCGCCATAAACTAAAAATCTCCGCCAAGTGGCTACCCGTTGTTGGCCCCACAGGGTCGACCAACGGGTACCAGGTATTCCAAAAGGTATAAAGGAGATCAATAATGAGATTTCGAGAAAAATCAGTCCACTGTTTCCTCTATATATATTATATATTAAAAATTCGATCTAATATAATAGATTTCACCTAGTTCAAGCAGAAGCAGGAATTTCACCAAATGCAAACGACAAGAGCAACGTCATTATTATAAATTAGAAGCTCACGTGAATCTCACGTGAATCTTAACAGAAAAATCCCAGCCAATGAAGACTTCTCTACATTTGATCTCGGGGGAGGGTGAATTCGAAGCTCATCCACATGTGCCAATGAGAGTGGGAGGATTGGACCAATTAGGAGGTGCAGTTGCGCTTCCGAATCGGGTAATTTTGCCGGGGGGGCCAAATTTTGGGGTTGGAAATCCCAGAGCTTAAGAAGACCTTTCGTACCGAAAGGCAAACGCCCTTCGGGCTGAATCACCCCGCACGTCGTCCCACCATGGTGGACAGGTCCGAAAACGTTCATCGAAAAGAGCGTCGAGAAGGCACAAGCGAGACACCAGTATAGCACCAGCAATGAGCCGGATGCCTTACACATATACACGGATGGAAGTGGTATCAACGGCCACATTGGCGCTGCTGCCGTGTGCACCACCCTCAACCAAACCAAGAACGCCTACATGGGCGATGATTCCGTATCAACGGTATACGCCGGTGAACTACAGGGAATTTCCTTGGCTCTCCAGCTCGCCCAGGAGGATAGAGAAAGAGGCAACATCAGAAAGAAAGTTCGGATATACACAGACAACCAAGCAGCTATCAGGTCGGTGGCAAGGTCCAGAGGCAAATCCGGATCATACCTTCTCCAAGACATCACACAGCGAATACAGGAACTACGAACACAAGGTTTGACCGTCGAGATCCGATGGATCCCAGCCCACAAGGGGATACACGGCAATGAAGCGGCCGATCGTGCGGCCAAAGAAGCCACGGGATAGCGACAGAGAGGTCCGCCAGGACCAAGAGCACAGCAGCCCCCAGTATTGCACTCCTTGAAATCCACATTGAAACGGTGGTCGCGCAGAATTGTCAATCAAAGATGGCAAACACAGTGGCAACAGGAAACCAGGGGCCGGGCAACCTTCAGGCACACGCCAGAGCCAACATCGAAAGTACTACAGCCACACAAGCACTTCAGCAAGAGACAGAGCGCCATCTACATCCAACTCCGAACGGAGAAGATTGGGATGAACGACTTTCTCTTCAAACGAAGAGTGCCAGGGGTCACCGATCCGTGTTGAGACCGTATGACTAAGATGGTCCGATCTGCTGGTGGCTGGGATGTGGATACTAAGTGAGGAGCTGTGCTCCTCTCAGATACATGTAACTTAGACCTTCAACAACACAACACCTTCTACTCCCGCAGCATTGCTTCATCAATCCGAGATGCAACTGCGGCGAAGGACGGCAGACAGTAGCCCACATCCTGCTTCAATGCAGGAAGCACACCGCACTTCGAAACCAGGCACTAGGCCAATTTCCAGGACGTCAAAATCTCCGGACACTACTGAGCGAGCGCAAAGTAGCAGCAAAGGTCGTCAAGTTCATGGAACAAACCCAGATCCTTGGGCAATTCAGGATCAGTCCGTAACCAGACGAAGCCGAGCGCTGGGGGGAGACTGTAGGTAGAGGGACCCATACACAGGGCGCATGACTCGCCTTACAAGAGCCTAAAAGCATGTGTACATCAGTATTTCGAACCGAACATTCGGAGCGCTTCGGCCGTCGGCCAAACCCTGCTTACCGGGCATGGCTGCTGGGAGATGGCGGCTAAAACCGAGTAGGAATAGAACCTGAACCTGAACCTGATACTGCTTTACACGATCTCTCTCTCACACACACACACACACACACACACACACACACACACACACACACAAGTTCTTGGAAGATGGTTTTCATGTATACTATGCCTATACTGCTTTATAATATCACATTGTCTTTTTGCCTCGAGGAACGAAAGGCTTTTTGAACGCGCCGGCCCTTGCCTTGAGGAACGAGGAATGAGGTGACGAAAGGCTCTTAGGGCCTCCTTCTGTGCCTTGAGGAACGAATGGACTCAGCCCCACCCGCCGGCCGCCCCCAGAAACCATTGGCTCAGAAATTTGCCTTGCCTTGAGGTGCCTTGAGGAACGAAGAGTGAGGAACGACAAGACGAGAGGGCCTTGTGTCGCAGGCCAGACATGATCTCAACGAGCCTCCGGAAACAACTGTACTTAGTAACCCAGCTAAGTGCTTCAAGTAAAACCAGTAGGCAAGAGTACCCGCACTTCAGACAACAATCAATTAACACACTGCTGCTGCTCATCATCTTCTCTGTTAAAAACCTCTACGACTTTAACCCCCCCCCGTCTTCAATAGCGAATTTTGAATTTGTATGGGGTTTTCTACAACCTTAGGGTTAAGGTCGTCGGTGAATTGTTGTTTAGGCAAAGTCTTTTCTGAATAGGCACCAGCATCCGCAACCTCCGTCTGAGGCCAGCGGTGTGTCTGGCGCACGGGAAGGCGCAGGGACAGTGAGCCGGTCGGATAATCGGCTACGGACAGCCAGTCACAGGCGCCACCCTCAACAACTAACGTTAGGTCGTTGGAGTGGGCGAGGCAGCCTTGACGGTTAGTCATTTGTAGGCGCAGCTCAAACTTAAAACAGTGTCAGCCGAGCTGGTCCAGACCTCTGTCCTTCCACGTGTCACCCGGCAATCTAGCAACACTAGCAGCAAGTGCCGATGCAAGCTATGCCAATTGACTTTGCTTGGGCTCCAGGCGGCATCAGCCCCAGATGTCACCGGTATCTGTTGTAGGGTGTCCTATCCCTTCAATTGTGATGAGCCTCCCGAATGTAACTCGCCCCACATCACCCCGTCACATGACGAGTACGTGAGGGAACCTCGCGACGCGTCATCAATCATTACCAATGCGAAGTTGCACTTTGTGACAAGAAGAATGGTTGGGAAGTATCGCGGGCTAATTTAGGTGGGAAGAGATGGAGGAATCCTGTATATGCCTTTTGATTGGAGAAGATGCGAATTTATGGGGTTATCAAGACTAACGCATAACTGTTAAGTATTGTGGATGGGGTTTAAGCCAGTCAGGTCATGCAGAGCAGGGGTACCCAGACCCACCAGGAAATCCGAATCTTTTGAGTCGATACGGTACGCTTTATCTATTTAATACGACCTTGCGTCTTCATCTTTCTTCTTGTTCTACAAGCAACTCAACATTTGATTATATTATCTTAGCCACCGAGTACTCAGTTCTCTCAACCGTCCACACAATCATCGACCGCATCTTGGGCAGCTACTCTACCAACATGTCTGCTCCAACCTCGCCATCTCCAGTTCCCACCGGCACCACATCCAGTCTGCCCCCGGGCTGGGTAGCTCATTGGAGCCCCGACCACCACGCATGGTAAGTAAAAGCGACCTCCATTGACCCACCATACCTATTGTTAACATCCATCGCTAGGTACTACATCTTCACTACCACCGGCGCAATGCAATGGGAGTACCCAGCAGACCGACCACAATACTCTCCAGTCCCCGACCAGCAGGGCGCTAGCTCTCCTACCGGCCAACCTCGATACGATCTAGCGGGTGATGCGGCCGGCCAGGAGGGAGAGCGCGGCATCGGAAAGACTGCAATTGCAATCGGCGGCGGTTACGTGCTCGGTTCTTCTTTAGGCAACAAGGCCGACCGTCATCACCAATATGGTGGCCTGCGAAAGATAGCAATGGCCGGCGCGGTCTCCATTGGCGCCCAGATTATTGGTCGTATTGGGAAGACGCAGCAGCCAGCGCCGCCGTCGCAACCGCACCCTCAGGTGTTCCAAACGGTAATTGTCCCTGGAGCTCCATCACCAGGACCTGGAGCTCCACCATATTACGGACAATCTTCTCCTGGAGGTCAACACTACGGGCCACCTTCCCCTGGTGGACAGAACTACGGTCAACTCTCCCCAGGAGGACAGAACTACGGGCCACCTTCCCCTGGTGGACAGAACTACGGGCCACCTTCCCCTGGTGGACAGAACTACGGGCCACCTTCCCCTGGTGGACAGAACTACGGTCAACTCTCCCCAGGAGGACAGAACTATGGACAACCCCCCCCTGGCGGTAACTTCACAGCCGGTAACGCGACGGCAGTAGCCCCTATGGCCATGACTCCCCCACCTCACCAGTACGGAGGAGTAAATAGCCCACCTTCCGTCGGCATGGGCGCCTTCACAGCTCCCCCCAACGGACCGCCGCTATACATCCACGGTGCCGTATTTGCCGACAAGGACGTCACACAGATAGTCAGAAGTCTCGTCACCTCACAGCAGACGCTGACACTCACGGGAAACACACTGGTCCAGAAACTTGGGGATCCGTGGCCTGAGGTCGAGCGGAAGATGTTCAACGTCTTGTACTCGTACGGCGATCGACCCATGGAACTTTTGGCAGCTGAGTTAGTTATTTCCCCTCGGTTGAATGCAGGACCATTGAGCTAACATGGCATAGAACGAGTATGGCCAATATTGAGATCAAGAACGAAGCGATATCGAGAAGGCGTATGGAGTTCTGTCATGACCCTCCATCACGGATCATTGCATGTGTGTGGGGTCTTGAGAACCCTTTGACGTAAGTAACTACCTATCCCGACAGAATACGTGAGTCTAACAACATTTGTAGCGCGCTGCGACTGGAGCAGCTGGAGAAATACGGCGAGATGGAGGGCTCAGGAGCGGCTTTGGGAGATGGTGGATTCTATTGCTTTCAGCCAAAGACGCTGGTGTGCTATTATAGGACCAAGACTGGACGCGTTGGAATGGTGTTTTGCAGGCAGGGAGGAACGATTCGGTTGCCTTGGAATCCACTTGCCAAGTGGTGTTAGCTTAATGGCAGGGTTGCAATATGTGTGGGAATATTTACCAAGGCTGGATGGATAAGATCGTTACTTGTTAGTTTAATCGCTTGGCTTAATATTATTCTACACCCCGTGATGTGCCTTGTGTACGAAGCCATCGGGTCAGTCGAAATTGCCCTTTTGAGTTTCGCGGTCAATACGCTAGCCTATTTTGGACTTAGTGCTCAAAACCTCTAGCCAACCAGAATTTAGCGGTCACACACTAACTTCATCTGATTTTCGCGGTCACGCACTAGCCTAATCAGGATTTCGCGGTCAACTCAGGGGCAAGCTCATCTCATCAAGCTGTAGGAACTTCCAGACGGTCCAAGTCAATCATTGTAATGCTGCATCTTGATCACTATGCCCGAAGCACCCAAGAAGCGTGGGCGACCTCGAAAGTACGATACACCAGAGGAGAAAGCAAGGCAAGATGTCATTGCTAAACGCGCTCGACGACGGCTTCGGAGCTCCTCGGTGCATGGAGATATCCGATTTCAAGTCTATGTCCCCCAACCGATAAAAGCTTTGCGGCCTCCATCCTCGCTGCAACGTCACACAGAGTCAACAAGCTGCCTCGATGTCCTCGCAAACGCCGCTAGCCGGTCAGATCGAACTGAGACGCCACCTCCACCAGCTTTGAACCATATTACAAGCAACATCATTGTGGCCGGAAATGGATCGCGTCCACAACCAACGGAAGAGTCTGTGTTGGTACAGCCGTGTCTGCAGAATCTACACAATGCGCCAGAGCCACACAGAACAATTGAGACGGGCTCAAATTCGCCTAGCCCCTTAGGAGAGGCGATGCTGAGATCGTGCGCGATGGGGCCATGTGGTGACCAGTACCACTCTACCGGAGATGATGACATCTGCGAAACTTCGGATTTACAGTTGCACAATGCTACTATATCGGATTCCTCAGAAAGAGAAAGCACATCGAGCTTCTTGCCTGAGAGAACAAGTGCCCCTCCCAACCCTACTGTACCTGTCGCACTGAGCGTGCTGAAAAGATCAAGGGTCAGGTAAAGAATAATGAGCAGCAGCAGTGTGTTGATTGATTGTTGTCTGAGGTTGTCTCTTGTGCGGGGTATTCCCTCCCGCAGAGTTACTTAAAGTATACGGCTAGATTACTAACGCAGTTGTTTCATGAGGCCGCGAAGATCATGCCTACCCTGCGACACGCACTATTACTATTTCTCTTATTTTACGTTATAATAGTATAGTTAGTGGCTTCAAAAAAGTTTTGCCTCGATAATTGTAAGAAAGATAGCTACAATTATTTATCTTAGTAAGCTTTTTAATAGTCTCGGAAAATTGAAGGATGTAAAACGACGAACCTCCGAGTCGCCACCGCTGGCTTAGCCGGTATAGCAAGTCTTTAAGTGCCTTTATCCCTTCGACAGCGTGGCCCTGCCCTTCCGGGAACCATTGAATAAGTCGGATGTATATACCGATGGCTTGGTAGACTACCTGCAGTAGAAACAAAGAGATTCGATCCATGCCGGCTGGATTGTCTAGAATGTGACGGTCAAGGTTCCCAACGTAGCAAACCGTAACCCAATTGGTTTATGTTGGCAGTTGTGACGGGGCGTCGTACTGAGCGTGGGGTGGCGAATCACGTCTGATAATGTCAAGAAGTATTCTTGAGTAATCAAATTGTATTGAAAGCTGAGGTAGCGAGAGTGTCTGTCTAAGGGATGTTGTGTGGTTTTTTATAGGCAGGGTCTGGGGAGCATCTCACGATGCCCATCGTGAGATAGTGTTACATTCTCACTTGCCCGGAGTGAGAAAATGGGTCCCGCTCACTCGGTGCGAGTGAGCGGAATACGTTGATCCGTGCCGTGTGGCGACACGCATTCGATCGCGGCATGGGCCGTGACACCCATAACGTATGTGATAAGCATGCGGCGCATCCAAGTATGCGGCACACTATACTGTATAAGCTAAAGTAGCTAAATTCTAAATCTCTAAAACTAGCTATATAAGTATTAAAAGCCTAAAAAAAATATTTTTAGTTATTTAACTTGATATAAAACTATATAGTATATTTCTTAGATTTTTTTAAAAATTCCCTTTGTAAAGATATAGCTATTTATACAGTGCGAATAAGCTTTTTCTAAATAGCTTACTAAGAGATTTTTATAAAAATCTAAGAAAAACTTTTATTATTATTAGCTATATAATAAAGCTATTTATAAAGTTTTAACTACTTTAGGCCTAATTTGATTTTTCTAAAATTATTCTAAGTATTTTTTAAATAAGGTATAAATACTAAGAAATTTCAAAGTGCGCCGCATACTTGGATGCGCCGCATGCGTATCACATACGTTAATGAAGAGTGCGGAGGGTGAACCCGAAAATCGGCCATAGGCCTCAACCATTCCACTTAAGACGTGATACTTATTAACAGTCAGATTAAAAGGTGGCCCCCCCTCCCCCTTTCAGTAGAAAGTGCCCCCCTTGTGGCTGAATTGTGGCTAACTACTCCGACTCCGCTTTACGCACCTAAGTATCGTGTGCTGCAGAAACACGACCTAGCTTATCCAACCCGTGTCAATGCATCACTGATCACTATCACAACCTCTTGATTTCGCGTTTTCATAAGAATATCGCCATTGACGCTATTCAATATTGCCATCGCCATCACCGAAATCATCATGCCCTAAGGCGCCTTCCATACTGTTGATCAATCGAGTCATCCGGTCTAACTGTTGGCTAAAGAATTCCACTCCGCGATAGCTTCAAATCGATGCACTACACTGATGGGCTCCGTGGATTAAAGTCCATCCACTCTACTAGGACGGCCAGTGGAGTGGATGGATTGATTTGCAATCCTGATGGGTGCAGATCTTCCTCGATCCTCGGGAGTCCCACTAGAGTATTGGATCTGCGACGCACAGCTTGCGCCGGTGACTGAAAATTTGTCCCAGGGCTGGCTCCGGAGATGTGTTGTACACGAGATGACTTTTGCAACTTATAACTGGAACGTTAATGTCACGAGTGGTGGTCACCTTTCTCGAAGTCATGTACGCCAGCATATCAGAACTGAAGGCACAAACTCCCCCGTGCTCGCTAGAATCCTCTTCATACCTGTCATGTGATTAAGACAACCTGCATCCTCCTCCCCTCAAGTATTCTAGGTAAGCCCAGCGAAATCGTTGTGAACTCCACCCTCCCATGCTCGGATCCTTTTGCGCCGGCCTCATATCTGAGGCAACTCGTTTGATTTCTGTCTTTGTCGTGACCTCTCATGACATGATGCCCATAATCCTCGGCTGAAATGGAAACTACCAAATGCAATAAAGAAGCCAGGTTATCAGCAGAGACACCCTTAACATGGACAATTTGGAGAGGGAAAGCACAGATGAAAAAGAAGATTACGCAGCTCAAGCCAAAGACAAAGAACATGAGGCTTGTATCAGGTTTGTCTTACAGAGATGGGACGGTAGTCATCGTAATTGTTCAATAATTTCATAATCGTGAAAGCTGGAATTGCGCGATGCCATGACTGCTCAGTCCATATAGAAATCTCCCTTGAGAATTCTCTCCTGGAAGGTATCGGGCTTCTGACGTTCCTGCTGCTTAGGTCTCTCAATCGCAGCCTGTGATGGAGGCTGGGGCAGGTCGGAGACGGATGTAGCTCGATCGTGGATGGAGCTCCTGCGAGGAGGGGAGCCAGAGGTAAGGGAGAAGGAGGGTCGAGCCCCAGTAACGACACTCTCGGCGCGAGACCTAAGCTGCTCGGACCAGTTGAAACCTTGCTGGTCTTGGTGAGATGGATAGCTCTCAAAAGGGGCTCTTGGGATTTTGGTGTTGCTTGCCTGTGAAAGAGAAGAAACGGGAAGGGTAAGGCTGGCGCGGCGTCCAGCTGCTGACAGAGCGGCCGAGATGCTGGATTCCTGCGACGGCGCACCCACGCGCGACGAGTTCTGTCCACTCTGCATCGGGTGAGAGAAGGTAGGAGAGGTTGGATTAACACCGATTCCGGCGCTGCCGCCGGGGCGGACGGGTCGCATGGTGGAGCCGTCGAGGCTCATCCGCCGGGCGAAGGCCGTACTGGGAGCGGTTCTAGCAGTGCCAAAGTCATCGTCCTCGATGGCGTTCTCGTCCATGGACTCAGAGTTGTTGGAATTGGTTGAGACACTGCCTCGGCGGATATTGAAGGGCTGGGCGCTAGTGGGAGAGGTACCAGAAAGGCCCAGGGTGGTGACGGAGGGGCGTCGGCGGTTGCTGTCTAGAGGCGAGTTGACCTGGCTGGGAAAGCCGGAGCCGTTGGGTCCAGAGTTGTCCCTCTGGAAGAGATTTGTGAGGGCAGCCTGGGAGATGGAACCTCGCCGATTGCGGGCATGCAGCTCGGAGTTGTTGGAAGTGCTGTCGGCGGACATCGTGGAGAAATGATTGACTACCGAGATGTTGAGAGCAGTGGTGCGAGAGTGGTTCGACACGCGCAAATCCAATGTAGCACGTATGTCTTGGATGGGAAGTAGTGTCGAGAGAGTTGTGGGCTGAAGGATGACGGAATTGTGTGAAGAAAAAGGGAATTGGTTTAAGTGAAAGAAGTTTGATCGAGGGAAAGGGCGAGAAAGATCAGTGCTGGCAACAGCGGTGGCGACAGGGGTAACAGTGACAGTGATAGTGGCAGTGGCGACAATGGTAATGACACGGCACTGAGCAAATCCCACCACCTGGATCCATGGCAATGATAGTGACGTTCATGGTGACAGTGATGGTGACAGTGATAGGGTCTTTGAAAGGAGTGGCCTATTCGGACTAGGCTATCTTGGCCGGTACGTTGTTTTTAGATTCAAACTTTTTGCACCCTACTGTAACATCTGGATGGTGCTGTGGAGTGCGCCAAGTTGGTAGGAGCCAACGTTCCAATTTTTTTTTTTTTTTTTTTTTTTAGAGCATATGCCGTATAACGACGCCAAGCCAGTAGCCCCTTCATCCCAACATAAATGCCCAAGAAAACAATTCAAACAGCTTCCAATCTAACTCAACCTCCGGGGCTCTCCTAGGATTCTCAGACATGGCCGAAAAGACGTATGTCCGGTCACATAGATGACAAGTGGGGACGGTCCGTGGCCAAGGACGTGCGGCCCATCTCGACCGTCATTCTCGGCGATCGGATCAAAGAACGGATAAGTACAGGATGTCCGCAACTTCCTTGACCCAGCTGCTCGAGAACGATACCGCGTCATGCAGTACCAACGAGGCCACCTATCCACAGACCCGCCAGAACTGGGAAGATACTGTTGACTCTGCATCGCAAGGTGTTTTAGTTTGAACAACTACGCCGTTACTCTTTCTGTTGGCGACGGCTGCCTAAAGACCTTGTTCGCTGAGCTTCCTGGGCTCCGCATTATTCTTTTGGAAGACGTCTACGTTGTCAAGTCAAAGTCGCCCGAGGGTATGCCCTCTCTGTCTACACTTCTCGACAGAGTTCTGCCAAGCCAAGCAAGTCAAGTTGGCCTCTCCCAACTTGACATACTTGATTCAACTTGACCTATCGGTAGTGTGATAGTAAGAGTAGCTTTCCGACCCGAATTGGCCCTATTTGAATATCATCCAAGCTCGCCCAGTCATCGCGGCATTTTCTCCCGATTGGATCTGCGAGGAGGCCGCCCAACCGTATGCCGTGAGTCCGGCTCCAATTCTTAAGGCATTGTAAGGTTACCCACGTTCGGAGACTGCACACCGGATTAT
This sequence comes from Fusarium sp. M6JPR69, assembly GCA_037576055.1. Classification (NCBI taxonomy): domain Eukaryota; kingdom Fungi; phylum Ascomycota; class Sordariomycetes; order Hypocreales; family Nectriaceae; genus Fusarium; species Fusarium sp. M6JPR69. The sequence goes on from JBBEOF010005472.1 coordinate 12,774, forward strand.
CATCCAAGGGTTGGAGATCCAGAGATTGTCGTGGCTCGGAGTCATCAACCAAGCCTTGGTGCGTACCCATATTATCCTGTTTCTCCTCCTTATACCCTCGAAGGTTAGCTCAGAGAAACCGATATCAGAAAAGCACAATAGTATTTACACAATAGCAGCATTATGCCCAATGCCACATAACACAATAACATTATTTAATACAAGCATTCTGGC
>JBBEOF010005473.1:0-12927 GCA_037576055.1 Fusarium sp. M6JPR69
GAGTGCGATCCGGATCTCTGCGGTACCTGTGGTGTTCTGGAGAGGGCTGATCCTGAAAATGCCGAAGATGAACTCCTCCACGCGACTGGCTGCCAGAACTGTTCTTTACAGCGTGGTCTTACCAGGGCTCTCGCGTTAGGCCAAAGCCAGCTAGAGGGAGTTGGCTACGGGCTTTTCGCAGCTGAATTTATCGCACAGGGTGATTTCATCATCGAGTATGTCGGAGAACTCATCACCCATGACGAAGGCGTCCGGAGAGAGGCCAGACGCGGTGATGTATTCGATGAAGAATCCAACATCTCATACGTCTTCACGCTTCTCGAAAATGAAGGCATTTGGGTGGACGCGGCTATATATGGCAACCTGAGCCGCTATATCAACCATGCGTCGGAGAAGTCAGACGGCGACAAGCGTGGCTGCAACATTATGCCTCGAATTCTTTACGTCAATGGCGAATACCGGATCAAATTCACTGCGACGCGTGACATTCAGGCTGGCGAGGAACTCTTCTTCAACTATGGCGAGAACTTCCCCAATCTGACCAAGAAGCTGCTCGACCATAAGGCGGGAGAGATGTCTGACGAGGCCAAGAAGCGGACACGCCGTCCAAACCGCGCCGATAATGGACAGGGAGTAGCAAGAAAAGCTCCCAAGTCTGACAAAAAGAATCCTGGCAAGGGCAAGAAGGCCTCGCGTCAAGTCCTTGAAGACGATGACTCGGAAATGTACGAGTCGCCCGAATTCATACCTAAACTACCGCGAAAGCGGAAGCGAGAGGTACAGGATGACTCTGAGGAGGACGAGTATCATCCAACGGCAACAGATGCGGCTGGGTCTTGCGCCGGGCCTCCGTCAGCAACTGACTCGGACTTTGCGTTAGGGAAGGGTTCGGACAGGCTTCGAAAACGAGCACGTCAGCCTCTAAAGTCAGCAATGGCCGAGCATATGGGCAAGTCTCGAGAGCCCAAGACACGGGGAAAACGGGGCGGAGCCAGACCCGGCAGTGGAAGGCCTAGAAAGTATCCGCACAGGGCGTCCAAGCCCGCTCCCGCCCCGATGCCCGAGCAATCAGTTGCCGTGACACCAGATCGGCCTCGTACTGAGTCTCCCGAAGTGACACAACCAGTGGTGACGGCACTTGGCTTGCCAAGGCCGCAGGCCATGGATACTGACGACAGTTTAGAAGATATCGAGCACAGCGGTGGGTTTGGGGGAAATGCCATGTCTCGCAGCCACATGGACGACGGCGATGATGATGATGATCAAGATGTGTTCATCCGCAAGCGTGGTCGAGGGATGAGGAATCGACGACCACCGGCCAAGTCCAGGGACGATGGGGCTGGGTTAAGTGGGAACCAATGAAGCAAGCTGAACGAGGCTGGGAGGGACCTACGGTGACGGTAATGTTCGAGCACGCCGCAGGGGCAAGGTCTGAGGAGGGAAAGAAGGCCCATTCCGTGAACGCACTGTAGTTCATCGATTTCTGTTCCATTCAGCGAACCTTCACTATACCACAAGAGCGCATCTATCGAAAATGGGAACCTCGAACAGACGAAGGGCAGCGAACAAGCCTGGGTCGACTGTGAGACCGGATTTGAAGTAAGTGCTCCGCGCAAACCTGCCACCGTCGCCCCTGGAGTTGTAGATGGCGTGATCGTTATCCATGGAAACCTTGTTGTCGTCACGCTCGGCGTTCCTGGTGCCCAGTTTATCTTCTAGGTTAAGCGGGAATTTCAGACCAAAGCCTCCAAAGTCCAACTTGACGCGGGTGCTGAGCTTTCCGTCAAAGTAGGGCGCGCTGTGCCCGCTGGCACCCCTATCGGCGTCGTTGAAGAATGCGAGCATGGAGCTGACTTTCCCCTGCGGCTGGAAAGTCATTCTAGTGTTTCCAGACGGGTTCACCATGTGCCTCTCGGGTTTGGTGGGCTTGACTTTGGTGTAGGCTGGGTTACCCCTATTGGCGTTGTCAAAGTCAACCTCGCCGAGGCCTCCGATGGAAGAGGCTAGCTCACATTCTCCCTCTACGTTGAGCCAGCTGTTGGCTTGTTCACCTTTGAACACGTTGTCCATTGAGGCCTGTGTTGTCCTACTAGATCCCATTCATGTTTGCGCAAGAGCGAGCAGACAGACTGCGCCATGGGGCTTACGACTTAAAATCATGGAGAAGCTATAGGTGTCTTCGGTTCTGAATTTACCATTAACGCGGGCTCCAAAGCCAAGTTCGTGGTCCCACTGCGTCCCAAAGAGGGGAGTCTCAACTTCGTCAAGGTACTTTCACCTACGCTCTTGTGCATTTCGGCATTTTGTACATGTCTCGTCAATCGGCCCAGCGCTCAACTAGGAATCCCTGTGGCGCAAAGAATTACCCGGCTGGATGCCCGGAGAGTCGACAGTGGTGTTAGGGTAGCCTTCAGCCCCGGAGTAGTCGATGCAGACCTTACTTTGTGTTTCCCCGGATTGCCGTTGTGTGCGGTGCAGGTTCGTATCGAAGGCGAAGTCAAGGACCTCTGATGCAGCGGCTCTGGGTAGGTCAACGGATGGCACGCCTTGATCTGCAAAAGGCTCTAGTAAAAGCAGAACAGGCGGAGGCTGATTGATAAGTTGTCGACTTTCGGATTCTTTCAGGAAATAACTCGGGCAAGGGGTTGGGAGCGCACTGTGCAAGTATATGTCAGCAAGATTGGCCAGGAAACAGAGTTCGATGTGTTCCATTAACATGACTGAGCATCCCAACAGCGGTGTCCTTAACACCCTGCTCCATGACCCAGAAGCGGTCTTGACGTCCTTGCTTAGACACACAACTCTGGCTGTACGGGTGTCGTTCTTGGACTGGTCAAGCACGTTCTGAGGGCAGTCAAGGAAGGCCAGAGGCTCAGGCCCGTCCTCACGCTTCTTGAGCGACATAACCGCTGCGAGACACAGGTGGCGAGGACGAAACAGAAAACCGGTCTAATTGGGACTACTCTCGTCGGCATTGGCATCGCTGCCCAAGTTGGTGTGAGCGTAGCTGGTCTCTGCATTCTTAGGGGGAGCATTTCAGCGGGGAAGAACCGCTCGTGGTCGACCAGTGAGAAAGGAGCTTTGGTGCCCCCAGTATGCTCGCCCTTGGATATAGCCCTCAGAACTTCGAGATTAAGGGTACCGAGATCGGTATCCCAGATCGTCAAACTATGACCCATTTTGCTGGGATAATCGATCCTCATCTAGGATGACTCGGCGTCGTAGAATCTAAGTAGAGAGAGAAAATGAGCGAACATGATGCATCTGTTTCGCCCATTCTTGAACTCACGAGATCCGGCAGTGGCCACTGTAGCCCATGTACGGTATCGGGCAGCGGCAGCCTCGTCCAAATGCCGGCAGGAAGATATGCCGGTTTCGTCCAGTATTCCATGATCTCTATTGGCCAGAAAGTGGTGACAGATACGGTTCCTTTTGTCAATGGAGTGGCTCCATAGTTACTTAGCGACATATGAGAGAATTTCAGCCGTATCATAGCAGCGACCGGACTAATCAGTACCTTTGAAGCCACAGCCGGGTTTTCAGCACAAAGGATCTTCGCACTCAAAGCATTGATTACAGAAGCCAAGCCAAGTACGATGCCAGAAGGCTCAACGCCAACGCGTTAGAACCGCAAGAGGTTTGTGTGTGTCAGTCAAAAGTGCCAGATAGATACTAAGTGTTCCAGTGACACTTACCAGGTCCAAAGCACAGTCGATTTCAGGCAGGTTAGTATGCGACAAAACTTGCTTTCCGGCAGTGTTCTCACTGTCCCTGTGCAAGTCATAGGACATAAGGTTAATCCAACCGACATGGGCCTCGATGCCCTTAACATCGAAATGACGAAGGTACCAGTAAAGAGGATGCATTAAGAGTGACAATGGATTCCCCACCGCTCGCGTTAATGGCCACTCACAGCTCTTTCATTCGAGCCATGTACTTCTTACCAGCCCAGTCTTAGTCGTCGCAGTCGGCAGCTATGGGATATTCCCAGTTTGAGACAATGTCAGTAACCTTCCTGCAGGAGATCCCCATAGGGTTAATCCAGGCTTCGGAGACGTCATGCTTTTCAAGCACAGTTAGAGTGAAAAAAAAAAAGAAGAAAAAAAAAGAATCCTGTGACAAGACCGTCAGGGGTTGGGATGGACGGAAATCCAGGCGGACAAACTTTTCTCTCAATCTGTACTGTTCTTGTAGATCATTGTAGGTATCTTGATCACTTTAACGTCCCTCTCGAACTAGGGACTTACCCGAGAGTGCGTAGGCTTGCTAACCTCGCTGTCTAATTATTGTGTCCGCCAAACAATCGCTGCCTGATAAGTCCTCGATTGGCGTCAATCGGTTCGATACTAGCATAAATATGCAGCGGGTGCTTGACCTGGCTCGCACGAGCACTTTGGCTTAGAAGCCCGTTGCGTATGATCAGCTATGCATTCCGTGTCCTTTGCTCGAAAAGCTCATTCTGGAGCTTCTGTCAGCCAAGGGACCTGGGCTGTCTGAACGACGATATACGTGATTGCTGGGAATAGCCCTACAATCATCTGCGGGTATTGAGTCATCAGCATGCGGTAATATCGAACTTATCGAACCGACTACGATTCCAGCGTGGGCAAGCCCAAAATTGAGCCCCGGTCAGTACGTCTAGCAAGCTGCTGAAAGTTATTAGAATCGTGTTTTCCCATCGACTGATCGCCGCGTGATATTGGGAGGCCCTCTTTGTCGCTTCCTAAAGCACGAGAGCGTTCGAAACGTGATGCAGAAGATAAATGTTATTATATCCGGGTCATGGGTTCTCACTGCCTTTGGCCTATCATCCGGAAGCCTGGGTCGTCAGGCACTCACTATTGATCCAATGAGCGGGTTGCATGAAATGAAGGCGAGCATTTTGTGCTTTCTCGGAGCTTACTCCACGGTGCAGGTACATGATCCTGCTGCTGCCTAATAGTACCTTCCATGAGAGCGTATTGAAACACGAGGCCGATCGGCTTCTCAGATCTATCTACGCACCTATATCCGAAATTTCAGTCGAAATGCTCAAATGGAGACGATCCGGTCATGAGTTCTGTCATCTAGTAGGGTCGGAAGACTCACAGGAAGACGGACAGGTATTGAACAGCATCTTTGATACAGGGTAGAACTTTCCAGGCTCGAAGAGGCTGCCACAACAACTGATTTGAACTTTTCCTACTCGGGTTTGCTGGGGGACTTGGTGTGGTCTACTTACTCTTGCCACTTTGCAAATCGATGCTTAGACTGTGAAGGTTGCAGAAAGTTCATGAACGAAGCAAGCCGCCCCGGCGGCAACGGTGGCAGGCTTGGTAAGGCATCCTAGAGTCTTTTTTTGCCTTGTTGGCGTGTGCATTGGGATTATGGATATTTTGTTCCGAGCCATGGCACTTCACCGCTGACCAAGAAAAAGGAGTGTCCTCTCGGGTGCAACGCCCCTTTCGCTTTCGCAAACGGTGGCAATGAAAGCTGGGACCCCTCTGGACGAGGGCCGAGAAACGGTTGTGTTTCTAACGATGAAAGGCGAGAAATGAAATAAAATAAAATAAAATAAAACTGCTGAGTGTGAAAGAATACAACGCGCATGCGTCTCGAAGAGAAAGCAAGCGATTCCCACACTCTCCTCCCCAACTGCACCAGGTGGTAAGCACAGGATCTCACCCATATCGTGAGTGAACTGGAAGGCCCATCCTCTAGCCTCGATCACCAGGGCGAACTGAACGAGAAGCGTGTGCTCCTGAGAAGCCAAAGGTTTTTGTCGCTTTTGCCCTCGCCCGCAGTACCAGGGAATCAAGGCAAGACTTCGCTTATTGTTGATTAGTATGCTTCCACCATTCATCTAGTCAAACTGGAGAGAAGTCATTTGACATGTCCTCAATTCGAAATCACGATGAATCCACATTCATCCTTGGATACACTCCGAGTAGAGGCAGCGAATGTTAGAGGAAGGCCTGAGAAAGTATATATAATGAAATCGCCAGTCATTTTGGCATACTTGACAATGAGGCAAAACGCTGGACTAGGTATCTTCCTGTGTGACGGTGTAAATTGGACTTCGGCAGACCCTATATCCCCTTTTGGGACGGCGGGCTAAAACAGCCTTTGGCCTACTTGTCTAAAGCAGCCGCCGTGCTGAGACCGCGATAGACGACCACCTAATTCGTTCGTCCCAATAAACTCTTACTTTCCTCTCTCTCTGTTCGCTGGAAAAACCTTCTATTTCGGCCTTCGTAGGCTGCATCACTAGTCACATGATAGACATACCACCTCAACATGGCGGCGATAGCGAGACTGCTGGATAAGTGTCATTTGGAAATACGTAGCAATATCTTCTCTATGACTATCCTATATCAAACCTCGTTCCTCAAGGCACCTTTCGCAAACGGTTTGCGTTTCCTGTAAAGATGCTCAACTTACCTAATATGAACTCTACATGTTGGTACGTGTGTAATTTCATGAGAAAAGTATGGCAGGGGTCAACACACGGACGGATAGTGTGTAATTTACTAAATTACAACCTGTCCTTGGCACAGTAGGCAGGCTATGTATGCCTTTTAGTGGAATCAACTAGAATCACTGCGTCGTCAGCCTGTGCCGATAGGTAACGCTATTGCTGTGGCAAAATCCTTCCTTTCGAGCAGCTTCCAATAGCTTCCTTTTTACCACATATTCAACACGAACCGAGAGCTCTATCTCCTGTACATGAGGCTTCTCAACAGCTTCAAGATTGAGAAGCATGACGAGATCGACTGCCACCCCATCACCGGCAACTTGGACCCCACAAGGCTTGTGGCTATGCCTCGTCGCTACAAGGCCATCTTCACTGCAAGAGACCCCAAGGCGCCGCAGGAGGCTATGATGCAGAGGATTGAGTAGATAGAAAGTGGGATACATGGCTAGGGAGATGGAAGATCTGGGATAGCATGAGATACTTGGTGGTCTCCGGTGTTATGCGGCATTGGCTTATTGCGGTGCCAATATTGAGTTGAGGATTGTGTTCTTTGCTGTTGTGGCTGGCCTCCCTCTGGGAGGAAAAGCCAAGATTAGCAGTACTCAGTCGAGAATTGCTGGTGATCTATGCTAACGACTGTTTTGTCTGCATTTACATACAAAACAGAAATAGAGATTGCATAGCCTAGCCTACAAACGTGCCATGCTTGTTGAATGTGACAGGATGAATCAAGGCTTCTTACCCCAGATGACATAGGCCGGAATGTAAAGATGGATAGACGGATCAATAAACTCCTTCCTGACCTTGGCAATGAGCACCTGGATCTCCTCGTCGGTCCAGCCGAGAACACGCGAGAACACGGCAGGCGTGTAGGACTCGGCGCCCTGGATCTGCTGGATGAGCTGGTACTTGCCGAGTTCCTTGAGGCTTGGATCCTTTGGCCATCCGCCAATTGGTATCTACACCGAGTGATTAGCAGCTGGATCTGACATTGAAGTTGGAAGAGCCAGTCAAAACCACAAACCTTGAGGATCTCCTGCTGAACGTCTTCGAACCCGGCGTCTTCCATCTTTTGCTTCCACGTCGGAGCACCATCAATAGGCTTGCCAAACTTTTCAATTCCCTTGACCAGCATCCTGCACCAGGACTGGACTTCCTTTGCCTTGTGGGCTGTGTCATCGTCAGAAAGGAAACGCGTGTAAGCACCCTGCATCTCAAAGTAGCCACCCGAGTTCAAATGCTTAAAGGCCTGGGCAAAGAGTCGATCGTCGTCGGCTATGCAACCTTCTAGTTCGCGGCCGTGGATAAAGTCAAATGGCCTTGAGTATGACCATTCGGCCTCGAAATCATCGACCTCAAAGAGACAGTTTGGGGGGGTCCTGCAATACGGGTAAGTTGAGGGTCTGGCACTGAAGAATTGCAAGAGATGCATACCATCCAGGCTGAATGGGGCTCAGATCAGTCCCAATCACTTCTGCGGAAGGGTGTTCACTATTCAACCGTCAGATATACCCGGTCAGCCGATATCATAAAGTCTTACTCTGCAAAGTCCATAGCCCAGATTCCAGTACCAGTGCCCAGGTCAAGCACGCGACAGGGATCCTTAATTGGAGAACGGTGGAGTTCACCTTTGAGAGCCAGGTTGCAAACATGGTGCAGCAGGTCCATTCGGCCTTGCTCCTCCTCGTCATTGGGCTGCCACGTCTCAGCTTTCTTTCCGCCATGTTGTCAAGTAGATGTAATACATACCACCAGATAGGTACCTTCACGGAATGCATGGTAGCGACGTCCATTCTACAGCAGGGTTAGTGCCTATTAGTACCAAACATCTTGTCCTTCACGAGCCTCGTATCTAACACCAGCAGGTGAACGCCGGTCAGCCACAAGTTCGAATTTCACAGAGCTAGCGACGTACTTGTAGTTAAGAACACTCGAGGCTAAGGATGTCTTGAAGCTCCCTGAGCCTACTCTATAGAAATGGTCAGAAGATGCACTGCTGCATGAGGTCAAGACGTACGAGGAGGCGTAGACAGAATCATCGTCCCGGTGAGTGTCCTGGGGCACGTCAACACAAGTCACATGTCTTGATCCAAAGCAGTCCGATGCTCACATCCACCTGCAGAGGGTTGTCAGCGAGTGCCTCCTGCAACTGCGCCGCCTGTGCGTCTTCTGGACACATGGTTGGAGGAATACCCGATGTTGCGAGAAGCAAGTTGGGAATGCAGGCGGGAATTTTACTCAGTGCATCTTCCCCCACCCCTCGGTTACTGCTGTCATCTGACCCAGAGCGACCTGGCCATAATAAATAACGCATCAGGCCATGCATAAAATGGTTTGGAGAAAGGGCCAACAGCCAACAGCCAAGGCTTGTCGAGCCAATGAGGTGAGACAGAAGCCTGCGAACCGAGACATGGGTTGCCATAACATTCCTACTGTGCCAATTGCCACCGATATCGACGAGAGCGAGTTTTTCAACGAACGTAGAGTCTGTGGCCCCGCCGTAACGCTTAAGAGAGCCGCTGAGCCAGCGTTCTAAGCTTGTGTAAGAGCCACTGAGCCAGAAACCTGTTTAGCCCGCGGGAGTGTTGAAGTATAAGCCTCAACAGTCTTCTGGGGGTAACGCATTTTTGTTTCGTCAGTCACAGGCAAAGATAACGATGATCCTTCCGTTCCTATGCGTGGTCGACTTCCCTATAACAAAGGCGTACCCTCGTGGCAAGGCCCAATTGTTGATAGCCTGATGTAGAGCATCTCGAGTTGGGTAAATGCCTTCAGGAGGCAAGCAATCGGGAGGGAATTGGTCCATCTTGGAATTCGTTGCATTCTAGATCTTTGGATTTGGATGTAGATAGATTCCCCGCCCTGATTCCGGCTTTGAAAGGTTTCTCGCAGTCGCCGCAGTAGTGGGCCCGGGGGTTCCCTAGCTTCACATTCCACAAGGTCAACCACGGATCCAGATGAAGGGGCCCTCAGCTTTGGTGCAGTGGAAAGCGCCGCATGAGTAGACACAAAGGTCGTAGGTAATGGAGGGGAAGCGTGTATACTGCAGAGTACTGCTTCTATGCGCAGTGGCGCCGATGCTATACTAGTCGATCTAGACGAGTCGTGCTTGAGATCTGTAGGGTACGTCCATGTGTGCGTCTCGAGAGCTCGATGGCGACAAGTATTTAAGGCGGCCGATCTCCTACCCAACGTACTTGTACAGGATTCACTCAAATCCCTCTCAAACCACTCCAGCGCCTCAACACGCCCTCCTCGGAAGAAAGCACCCTCCATATCTTTTCAGAATGGTTCGCCTCGCCATCTCAGTCCTGGCCATCTTGGCATCGCTACGCTCATTGCGGGCTTCCCCTGGTTTCGAAAAGACGACGGACCGCCGCCAAAAAAACGCAAGCAACCGCAGATATCCGGAAAGACATTGGAGAAGTCGTCAATAAGCCAGACAAATACGGTGACCCCCGCCGTGTTGGCAATTAAGGGAGAATCCCGAGAGCTCTTGGCGGCGAGGGTGTGGGACTAGATGATTGTGACAAGGAAGCATGGAAGCAAGTCTCCCCAAGGGGAGAGATGTGCTTGGTGCTAGTGAGACGATAAGACAGCGGGGCTTTGGGGATTCGTATCTTCATTCTCGCACAAAGGATATTGAGTTGTAGCTTGCATCACGCCAAAGTGGCAATCAGCCAGACCGTCTGACAGCCGTTCTGATATCTTCTCGGTCTTTTTTGTTATTCTTTCCGCCAGCGGGTAAACCAGAGAGAGAACATTATCGTGCAGCCTGGTGGGTAAGTATGAATCAAGGTACGTTGCTCTGAATATTGTTGTCTTCTGCCTAAGCGGCCTTGCAAGCACAAAAATTCGTCCAGCCCCAAGACTTACAGTCGTGCATCAAGTTTCCAGCCTGGCATCTCTGCAAGATCTTTGGCTGGAGCTGCACGTCGAGACTTGAGCGCGTCGCCCCCGGGCCTCCACCTCCAAGACTCGGCAAGCTGCTGCGGCAGTGTACCTTCCAGTAACTCGACAACATGCTTCCCAATGTTGGGCAGCAGTTTGAAGGTGTGACTACAGAAGAAAGTTAGAAAAGTAGTCATAGTTGCTGCGTAAACGTACCCGCTGTCTCCCATCGCCAGGTTCAGGTTCTTCCACTTGGGATGCTCGCAGATAAGAAGGTTGGCATCAGCAGTATCTGTACACCAACACATGGCACGATCTACGATCTTCCTGTCTCGAAGATCTGGCAAGAACCGACCCATGGCCTTTCGAATGCTTGCCTCAGAGGCGTCCGGGTAGCTATCGGTGGGATGGCTAGCGTGAGACCGAGGAACCGAGATGAGCTTGAGATGTGCGGCGCCAAATGGCTGATGTTTCTAGAAGTGAGTGAATCCTGGAAACTCATCGCAGATCTTGACGATACCATCTCTGTAGGAATCTTCTTAGCATGTGTTTTCAGGGTTTGGCGGCGCGACTTACTCGTTGGGCTCAAAGAAGAATCCGTACTCGCCATCGTACACGACGGGAATGTTCTTGTATTGAGCTGCCTCCTCAGGGGTCAACTGGATATGGGCCAAGACCCAGGCCTAGTGCCAGACCAGTCAACACCGACGTTGGAAACCTCCTGATAAGACGACACGGGTTATATGACTGCACTGACCTTGGACATACACTGATCCTCTACATCTACCAGCGACGGCGTCCACGTCCCAGCGGCCAGAAGGATCCTATCAGCATAATATTGAGTGCCATCGACAGTCTCAACGCCAATACATGTCGATCCGTGGGCGGCGAAGAGAGGTTGCTTGAAAGTACCAGCCCTAGGACGGTGTAAGCGCAAAATACAGTCGCGACGATGACACAAACCTACCCTCCAAACCCGAATTGTACGCCTTGGCTTTTGAGAAAGCGCCCGATTGCGTTGATGGCCTTGGCCGCAGCGAGCCATCCGCCGTCAGTGGTGAACAAGCCCTTCCATCCCTGTACTAGTCTGTCAGCCTTGATCGCTCAAAATCTTCAAGGCATTTTACCTTTACATGCTCCTTTGTGAACCAGGGCATTTTCGCCAAAAGTTCATCCTCGCTCTCAAGCCAGGTATTGGCCTTGTCCAGGTCAACACCTGCGTCGATGAGAGTCTGGTGGTTTCTTCTGAGATTCGCAATACCCTCTTTGGATGAGGAGCAGTCAATCTGACGAGTTGTTAATCCGAATTCGACTTGAGATTTGCCCAACAGCTTACCATGCCGACATTGTGGAAGAAGGACTTGAACAATGGGTCGTTCCTCCACATGTCCAACGCCTCAAGCGACAGCTGCAAATCAGGCTTGTTGCGTAGTCGAATGCTCATGATCTTGTTCAAGTCGAACCCAGCCGATTGCGCTGAAGGGATCGGGTAAACATCCAGGACGGTGATGTTTGAGGGCGAGTATCCAGAGCGTATGGTGCAGTGCCGTTGAGGAGCCCATGGTGCCGCCTCCACCGACAATCACCACCTTTGTCGTGTCTCGTGATGGCGTCATTTGTCGTTCTGTTAATCTTCGAAGTGTCTGGGCGCAAAGCTAAAGGCAATCAAGGATCGGGTCGAGGCTGGCAGGGACTTGTCCAGCAATTAAGGCGACAACAAGCCCCACAATCCCAGCTCCAAGCGACGTTGAGGCGATTCAACGATCTTGCTCTTTCTGATATATTCCGATCAGCAGGTCGGCTGACAAACTCGGGAGTTGCGGGGAGAAACCCGCCAAACCCCATGGGGAGAAGGATAGAAATCTCCGTGTTCTTGAAGCCCATTGGCTCAAGACGACGTGATGGGCTATCCAACAGTTGATTTCCCCGCTGGCTGCTCGCTTGGACCTTCATGCTCTGACTCGCTCGCTCCACCCAAGATAACCCTCATGGCCACTCGCCTGGACCTTCCACTCTCGAGAGGGGTTATCTCGACAGGGTCGTTGTACATGTATTCGGATGTGTATAAAGAGACATCTTGTACAATCTCCCTTCTGTCATTGAAACCTATAACTGTACACACTTGCAATAACAACTCATCCACAATGGCCAACTCAACGACTACAGTCTCTGGTCTCCCTGACCATGGAACGGCAACCGCTGAAGAGATTTCCATTCCTCGGTGGAAACGAGTATGGCAGCACAGTCTGACGCAGATGATGCTGCTGAGCATCCAGGCATTCTGCGGACCAGCCATGTCAGATGCGATTGCAGGTGAGTGGCATCTATACCGAATTTCATCCTCGAGTGCCACCGGCTAATGCGAACATGTTCTAGGCCTTGGCGGCGGCGGCCTTGCCACTCCTCGAGTGTCGAACATCGCCACTGCTCTGAGATATGCCATGCTCGCTTGCAGTACGTATCCAGGCGCAGGGAGTTCTCACTTGGCTAACAATGGCCATCAGCCTGCTTCATGGGAGGCCCCATCGTGAACAAGCTTGGCGTCAAGTGGGCTCTAGTCATCGGTTCCATGTCCTTCCCCG
>JBBEOF010005474.1:0-12862 GCA_037576055.1 Fusarium sp. M6JPR69
ATGTCCTTTGACGTTTCCTCGTCGTAAGGTTATTCGTTGCTGTGATGAAGGCATAAAGAAGTTGACGCCTTGTCGCTGTCGCGTAAAGGGCGCAAAGGCAAGGGCGTGAGGGGTTGCTCGTCACCGATGCGCCACATCGTATGAGCCTTGGCTGGTATAACTGCCAAAGCGAATCAAGATAAGGGGCTTGTTACTTTTAAGTAAACTATGTCACCTTTCAAACATTCTATCCCCTTAGTTGCCGAAAGACTCCGTCTGGGTGATGTCGCAGGTACTGATGGGCCATGAGGATCAAATGAGCGCTTGATTTTCTATCTAAAGGAGTGACGAGAGTCCGTCTCTTATACCTGTGTTCAGTCTGTCGATCTCATAGGCAGCAGGCTGTTGCCTGATGCTAGTTATGGTGTAGCGTTCACGCTGACCGTGAAGTTATTCACCATGGTTGTAATCCTTGCCCTTGACAGGTGACTACAGGGATGTCTGACCAATTAATCGCACAAGACGAAAGGTACATTAGATTCACAAATTGATCGATGTCTCTTTTCTCTAATTGCGGTTCTTTTTATTGCTGATCGGCGCCAAGGGCCCTCTTGAGCTTGCTTGGGCGTCTTGACCTCAGCTGTCCAACCGGGTTGGTCCTGACAAGCAACGCAATTCGCTATTTTCCTTCGGACAACTTTATGCTGCGCCACAGGCATAAATTAGCCTCCAGTCTAAAAATTACGCATTGACTGGCTTTCCTTATCTCCTCAGCTGTCCGAGCCCTCCAAGCCGTACCTCGCCCCATTGTTAGATCGTTAACAGATTAGCACCTGCTATACGGGGTCATAAGGCGCGTGACTGTTAAGGCGTTATTATAGGTTTACCTTTGTCTCGAGTAGAATATCGCAGAAGATAAAGGTATCGTGACTACCGAGTGCTCTGATTAGTCTGGACCCCCCGCCGTGACCGGCTTGGAGGGTTCGGACAGCTCAGGAGATTGAACGATTTGAACAGCCCGTTACAAATACGCCGGCGCCACTTATTTTGGGCTATCTATCGCTTCTAGTTAGGCTGCCTATAAAGTTGAAGGTAATTATTACAAGGACCACATCAAGCAGGAAGGACCAAGTGAAGGCCTACCAAACGCCGCAGCAAATAAGGTGATCATGGCCCCCACCTGGTCTCCTCGACCCACATGATTCATCTCATCGTTATAAAAAACAAGAATTCTAGGGATGAGTATTAGCTTGACAGCCTCGTCACTAAAAAACCGCTGCCTCGGCTGTACTCATGCGTAACTAAGTTAACAGCTCGTTCCTCCCGCGAGGACTCCTTTCATCACCCTTAAACACAATTAGTAAGAATAACCGAGCCTGTTGACTTTCCACGCAATTTCGTTGCCCTAGGAAGGGAAGAGGCAGATAAAATAGTTGGTATCACACTAAAGTAGATAGTCATAATAGATTATTATAAGATCAGCCGGATTAAGACATGTCAGACTAACACAAACTCCACAGGCAACGATCTTATATCAATATTGTAGTCGGCCGAAGGTCTCTTTTTAAACCAAAAACCACCATGGGTGCTATTTTTAAGGGTAGGGGTAGAGGCAAGACTTGCTGTAATCCGCCTAGGACTGTTTCTCTCTTCGGTCGAGGGAATCCCCCAGAGCCTTCAAAGCTTTCCAGATATATGGTTGTCAAACTGCGAGCACTGGCTGCAAGAGACTTATATATCAAGGTTAGATACACTGGTGATTAAATGGAGAGTAAAGCACCTTGTATCAGATAGTTGCCATAACCAATCTTAATGGAGAGGTCTGTAGGTGTAAGTTTTACCTCACCGGGCATGGCCTCTCCGGATGCATCATACGGCTACTCTTAATACAAGGGAAGCTGATGGAACTTTGTGCCGTAAACGGAAAGTCTCTCAACGATTTGATGAACGCCGGGGCAGTCACCGAAAGCGGGAATCCAATAAGTGGAATAAGTAATGAAACTTTCTACTTCGACAACGCAAGGCAGATAAGGAGGACTTTGAGTTATCTGAAGAAACTATGATGTATGTATCGGCAAATCGAAACAAACAATGGGCCCGTCTAGCTTGCATAGTAAAGAAAAGAATATAGAGAATCATAGATAAGGAGGCTCAGACACGGTTACTATCTACGTTGGCTTGCAACTAAAAACAAGTGCCTCTGTTACCTAGTCGTCCTCACTCAAACAAGTTGAACTCGTTCACCTACAAAGTGTTAGCATGAAGAAGGCGTGGAATGCGAATTGCTACGAACTTCTGCCTGGATGTGGTTCATCCTTTTCTCATGGTGCTGAATTCATCCTTTCAAAGCCTCCTCTATAATCCGAGACGCCGCCATTAAAAGACTCACGTAATCGCGGAGCAACCACCTGAATTCTAACTAGCATCCCTTCTGACGTCGCAGCTGAGAAATGACGATATATTTGTGCCTCGGCCTCGTTCTTTCTGCTCATACACTTCCTTAGCCAGATCCTTAGCGCCATTCCCCTGACCCGCAAGAGTTGCAGCCAGTAAGGCAACAGCTGTATACTGCAGTAAGTTCCAAATTGCCGAGTAGTCCCAATGTTTGCTCGTGTCCAGCGCGGGCGCAGTGCTTGGAGTCACTGGCGAGACGGCAACGTCAACGTCGGCCCTCCTCTAGTGCGCGGTGTATAGCCGTCTGAAAGCGTCACGTGTTGCTTTTCGTGTTTGCAGTGTTGAGCTATTTGAGAGGCGCTGATCTCGCACTTGTTTAGAATCCACTCCGGGAAGTGTTCTAGTGGTTCAGAGACTACGTGGCAGGTTTTGCGGATATCGGCGCTAGCGTCCTCGAAGTAGTTCGAGGCAATAACCCTCCAGGCTTTGGCGTGGTCCTATGGCGTGAACGTCTTCACTTACACGGAGGCTTTGCTCTTCAGGCGGGATCTCACCTTGTCCAGCACTCATCGTACGGGCGACAGGGGAGAGACAGCACCGTCGTCTAGGTAATAGAATGCCGACGCATAAAGATGCCGATGGGTCAAGCTGCTGGCCGATGGCTGGGCTCAAGATATCACTGGGAACAAGATGTCCTCAATCCCCGGGGATGACGAAGAGTATGCCTTACAGAAAAGTTCTAGATCGCGTAGAGACCTGGCGGATGGGCCCAGAGTGCCTACAATAGAATCACATCTAGATGTAGGAATCATGACTCCTTCGCCACTGATCCGACTAGGGCTAAGTAGAAGACCTTAAATCTGTGAGAGTGTCAGAACCCTCATTGCCGGACAATGATTCACCTCAAACATGGAGAACTTACACCGTTCAAAGCTGCCGGGACCCGAATCGAGCCTCTGATATCTCCTCCAGCGCCAACAGGTGATCCCTTCATGGCCATCAGAGCTACCTCTCCGCCTAAGCTACCACCAACTGTGAGCTTCCGATTCATGGGGTGAACCGTCGCACCGTAGATGTTATTACACATCTCAAGATGCATCCGAGACCTAGACTCATTCGTGGGAGCAAAAACAACAGTAACTAATCTCTTAAGACTTTGGACGACGTTGGCATCTTCCGCTCTGAGACTTTTCACCCATGCCACAGAGCCAGCGTTTATGCAGAGGCCCGAGACGGCGATTTGCTCCTTGGCGGAGAGGGGGAGGCCATGAAGGGGGCCTATAGTCTGGCCTGTTCGGGAGAGATATTCGTCGCAAGCTTTTGCATCATCGACTTCTTGAGAGACTAGCCCAGTCAAGCAGTTTGTCTAACTCTTGATGAGCAAACTGCCCAGCTGCTTGTGCTGCATCGTGGTAGTACCAAGGTGGGTTGGTCCAAGATGACTTACACATTGCTGTGCAATCGTAGCCCGCTTCCTGAACGCAGTAATAAGTGCCCGAGCGGTAACTTGTTGCTTGGTCAGCATCTACAGTAGACCCGTGGCATTTAGTTCTCAGTCAAGCCAAGTTCTAGGTCTATGAGAAGCCCACATGATCGAGGGACGGGAAGGGTGTTCAGTGGCAGACACGCTAGGTCCTCGGGCTTCAGAAGAGCGCTTGGCTCTAGAGAAGAGCTCCTCGCTGCACCGACAACGAGACAGACCTTGAGTGGCTACAGCACTTCAACGGGCATACAAGGACCAAATTAAATAGTGGCTATCGTCTTCTGATCCTTAACGGGGACGACGGCCACCACTCGACCGATTTTGAGACCTATTGCGAGGAAAATAACATCATCACGATTGGTATGCTGCCTCACTTGTCTCAACTACTCCAGCCTCTTGACGTCCGGTGCTTTGGGCTGCTTAGGGAGGCCTATAGTCGGCAAATGGAGGATCTGATCTGATGCTCTATAACCCGCAGTTAGAAATCAAGAGCTTTTCTACACGCCTTTCTATCTGACTCTGAGACCTAAGTTAAGGCCATGGTGCATTGGGCTGTTTTTCCTATAACGGGTCCAAGTTTACAGAAATAAACGTGGGAAGTATTTCCCCTCGTCAATCTGCTACCTCATCCCAAGTAGTCTTTCAACTCTTCCCACTCCTCCAATAGATTTTTGAACGAGAATGGTGCAAACGACCAACCCCTAAACTCCGCGAACTTGGAGAAGGACTCAACCCATGCCAATCTGAGCGAGTGCAACATGGCACTGGTACCCTCCAGGCACACCAAAATGGCGATAGCTATAAACTTATCAGTGTCCATCTTATGGCAGTGAAATTGAAGGCTGAGCATACTAAGGCAGAACCACACACAGGAGCCGACGATAATCATAATGACACCAAGAACGCCTTCCATGTTCAGAGCACGACCTAGAGTCATCTTCCAAAGCACTATACTCAGTTGTTGGTGGGCCAGCGATAAGGCCCAGAGACGTAAGTACGAAGCAGTGTGGGAAACGCAGTTTAAGCAAAACTCTGTAGGCGAAGGTCAGGATTCAATGTCGCCCCGATTGCAGATGAAATGGCAGCTTACCAATAGTGTGGATGACTTGGTGAATCATGACCTCGCTAAACTTAAACTCCTCGTAGTCTTCACCAATGTTTTGGGTCATTGATGTAACACTTTCCCCATCATCTCCAAAGCTATTGCCGTGTCGATTGGCCAAAGCCTCGCTCTCATCGTCACCGCCCAGGACGCTAACATGAAAGGTTTCGCCAATGCCGCGGTAAGCCTGATAACAGTGACGGTTGTGATCCCACCGAAGAAAGAAGGGCTTGAGGAAAAGGAGGATTGGGATCTGGGCAAAAGCTATTAAAAGCAGAATGACTTGGACATGCTCTTGACCAGCGTACAAGCGCTCATCAACAGCTCCAGGCTGCAGGAACATGTAGATCAACATGTTTAGAAGGCTAGGAGGCTGCGCACCAGTGCCGAGCCAGTCCACTGACCACTTGTAGACAATGCAAAATACGAGGTAACCGACGATAGCCTGGAAAAAGATCATTCCAGGGAGGAAGTTACCCCAGATATCAATGGATTTCTTGAGATGGCTCGCGTTGATATAGGAGAAACAAAGAGAGTACGACATGTGAGCCCAGCCGAGGATGATACTCATCTTCATCTTGTAGCTGTTATTGAAGAGAAGATCGTTCTCTGTTCCATGCCATGCCCAATCGAGACCGAACGGATAGCGGTAGCCGTCGTCGTTTAATGTAGCAGAAATAGGCCTCTTTTCTTGCCAGCTCTCCGGTTTCCTAAACGCCCAAGCGCTGTCAAATATGGTCATAGACCTGGAAAAGGCTTCATTGTATATGAGGCCAGTGAACAAAGAGAAAACGGCCATGACAAGTGCAATGTATCGGCCGTAGAAGATTATGGTGAACAGTTCGAACGTAACCTTCTTCAGAGGCTTCTCCCAATAGATCATGGCCAACGCAGCGGAGACCATGATAAGAGCGTGCCCAAAATCACCAAACATTACAGCAAAAAGGAAAGGGAAAGTAACAATGACAGGTATTGCCGGGTTAACCTCCTGATAGGTGGCTGTACCATACGCGTTGACGATGGTCTGGAAGCCTTCCGTAAATTTATTGGTCTTCAGATAAGTAGGCGGTTTCTTGTTGGTTCGAATTTTACTGACGATTGACGGGACAGGGACGCCTGCTCGGCTGGCGACTTCATGGAGAGTAGTCCTAATGAGAGGCAAGTTATTTGTCGGACACCAACACTCAGCAATGAGGGCCCAGTGGCCAGGCTCATAAAGGAAAAGGTTGAGGGTGGCATATACAGCTTTCTCCTTTGCGATGAGCACCATCCAGGCAGACAGAGACTGCGAAATCTGGTTGAGCTCTGCCTCAAGAGTAGCCTGGGTGTTGCGAAGGACACTCTGGACGTCCTCGAGACGATTGTTCACCATTTGAATTTGGTCACGTCGAAGGTCGCTGTTCTCGTCGACTTTGTATACTCCAGCTCCCATGGATTCAGCGATCTTCCGGATCTTTGCGGCAATCTCTTTGCCATGAGTGATGATGAAAAAAATGTTCTTCCTAACAGCCTCGTTGTTCGTGGGATCAGTTACTGGCTCCGGAATCTCGGACTGTTTCATGTACAAGTTGCCACGAAGAGTTCGCCAAAGGATACGCTCAAAGGTAGCAGCACGGTCCCTGGAGATGACGCCACCGATGAAGTCAACTCTCATAGTGGAAAGGCCTCTCTCTACGTTAGGTGCAGCGCGATACTGCTGAATGTAGGAGGGCAACGGCGCGTCATCGTGGTGTGTTGAGGCTCGAACCTGCTCCAGGTTGCCGGAAGCGTGATCAAAAACGCTACCAGCCTCCCTCAGCACGCACCGCCATTCAGTGAAGTCGCGCTCACGCTTCTTGAGTATCTCGTAGCTATCGTTCAGTGCGGAGATGCGACGCTCAAGCTTCTGGCTCCGCTCGACGAGTTCATTAATTTCCGGGGTGGAGGGCGACGCAAGACTCTCGGTATCAAGGTCAAGCATTCGAAACCGGATTCCGGCCTTTCTCATCTGCGCATGGAAGTATCCTGCGTTCTGTCCCATTAGGCTGGATGCTCTCCGAGAGGTGCAATGACGTACGCAACTGTCGTTCGACGTTATGAAGACGTCGGATCTCCTGTGTGAAAGTTCGCCGAAAGGAGCTGACATGCTCGTTGAGCTGAGGTGACACATGAGTAGTCTGCATGGAGATGGCGTAGGCATACAGGCTTACGTCGCGAAACTGGCACAATCCAAGCTCGCCCAGTGCAACCACAACCTCCCGATCGATTTCCTTGGAGACATACAGCTGCACCATGCTCATGTCCGCCGAGCGGAATGGGGTATCCTGTAGTGACATGGGCGGTAAGACCTGGCTCGAGGTTGTGGAGTAGCTCGTCAACGAGCCAAAGGAAGCCTGTTGTCGATACGTCTTGATTGATCAGTCAATCAAATCATGTCAAGCCCCTTTTAAGCGGATGTCGGCTCTGGCCGCACTTGATCGGGGTTTGCCCTTCCCTTCACGACTGCAGTGTCCCACTCCCCTCGCCACCAAATGTGACTTCCCGGCAACTGTGTATTCCCTGCCATCCCCTCTAAAAAGGATAGGTGTGCAACGAAGGATGTGGCAGAAGAGATGATTGAATTGAGGTACCGAAGAAGATGTTAGATTGGCGCCTGTGTGCGGATAGGAAGGAGTTTGCTCGTTATAACAATATGTATGTCTTGCGGCGGTGGAGGTCTCAAGAATTACGCCCCTGCACGATGACGAGAAAAGCAAGACAAGGCATTATCGAGACTTCAACCAATAAGATCATCAAATTCTAGTCCACTATCTACTTAATTTACCCCTCCCCATCACGTATCCAACATAAAGAATGGACCGACGCCCTAGATAACAGGAAGAAACACCGGTTAGTAGAAGTCAACCTAATCAGCGACGCGCCATGCACGTCTCGGTGACGAAAGCAACCTTGACATTGGTGGGGATGTTATTGGTGCGATGGTGATAGTGGTGGGCCAGTCGCCAGCAACCGAGTTAGGTCGCTTTTAGGTACCGACCTACGCCGCTGGGGCGAGAATGTTAAAAAGTCAGTCGTGGAGATGTCTTGAGAATGAGGAAGATTTGGATTTTGTGTGAAATGATGAGTTCTCATGACGGCTCGAATTGTGAGGGGCTTGGTTGTCTGACGTGATCAAACGAACAGTCGGAGCGGACCGAGATCGTACGGCTCTAATCCACCCTACTACAACTAGTGTACCAAGTACAACTTGGAATTAGGAAATTACACACTTTCCGTCCGTGCGTTGACCCCCTGTCACCATTATCTTCATAAGAATACATCCTTCTTATCCATGCACGCTGGTTGGGCTGTTTCAGGTTCGAGGACGCCTCGACAACGTCGCGACCGGCGCCTCATGACCTTCGAACTTCACTTCCGAACGCACCGCATCATCTTCCATGCACGGTATTGGTAGTGTCGAGGTTTGAAACGAGCTGGATGATAAATCTCTCCTATTTGCATAAAGTGCCATGTATTTGAGGCTCCAAGGAATGACGTGCGCAGACGCTTAATATTGTTACTGGCAGGCTCAGCAGCCTTCAAGAAGAAGGTTTGTCATATAGAGAAATAACCTTGACCTAGTTGGACGGAGTACTGTCAGCTGCTCGTGCCCAAACCGGCAACAGAGTATGTCTGAAATATCGCGTTGGTCGTATGTCGGATGTGGTACATCCTCGTTTGCGTAACAAGCATAACTACGACACCAGCTACGCGACGTTAATCAGCAGAGATTGTCAGCAAAAGCCCCGTAGTTGTTGGGAACTAATTAGCCGTTGAACTTCGGTCTCCGCCTCCTACTACACCCCCAATTCGCGAGTACAACGAACATATGTTACTCCTAGAACTCTACCATTCGTACGACCAATTTACCACAGTCGAACTGTCTTCTCCTCAGCTGCCTCTAGCCAGATGCGCTTTTCCGGCTCACATATCGGCGCATGCGTCAAACAGTACCCAGAGGTATCTTTGTAGATAACCTGCTGCACATCATTTGTCCGACTATTGTCCTCCGCTGCAGGCTTCATTGCGTTACTCATTTTGAGTAGCCCAACCCGCTCGTAATATCCGTATTTCTCTCGTAAAACTAGAGCGACCGTATTCTTTTCCCGCGAACGTGCTCCAGTCTCTAACACCATGACTGGAAGATTGAATCCCGTCTCTCCTTCCAGCGACCGATCGTCGAGATAGAGAAAGGAATATGACACCACATCACCGGTAAACGGAAGGACAGCCCAGACTCCACCTTTAAGAGCCGGCTCGTCGTTACCTCCTTGACGGGAAACCTGGGTGTCCGAAGCCCGGTGAATGGATATGAATGACACATTTGTCATCTTTCCTGTTAATTGAATACAAGGCTCCATGTCTGGTGGCTGAGGCTCGTCGCAAAGCGTGATGTACTCATCGACCGATACGAGCTCTCCGGCCTTCGTTACCAACTGTAGTTCGTAGTCCGGATTGCCGCGACTAGTTAATTTCAAGGGCCCCTGCCAGCCTGTTCACAGCCAGCTTGGAAAGCCATGTCTCCTAGTCGCAGGCCTAGTGTGATACCACGCATTGATCAGATGTCTCTGATTGGGATGAATCGGATTCTCTAGAGAATGGCTCCATGAATATTTTGTCTTGAAGAAGTTGA
Source organism: Fusarium sp. M6JPR69 (assembly GCA_037576055.1). Lineage (NCBI taxonomy): Eukaryota > Fungi > Ascomycota > Sordariomycetes > Hypocreales > Nectriaceae > Fusarium > Fusarium sp. M6JPR69. The sequence goes on from JBBEOF010005474.1 coordinate 9,610, forward strand.
GGATCCCCGGAAAAGCATTCAGAGAATTTGGCTCATGCGAAAGGTGCCTCTTACTGTACTCCATCAAGTGCTCCCCTATATCTTGTCTGCGTATATCCATTGGCTCAATGTCATGAAGAACTGGAAGTCACTTTGCTTTTGTACCATCAGGCGTATGTGAAACCTTCATGGGGATGCTGAAGGATTCGAGGCAAGTCATGCTGTTGCACTGAAAAATGGCTTGATCGTTGGTGAAAAAGATTCTCCTGCGTGATAGGAACCCCTCTTGATATGTCCGGCCCCTAGAAGTCCAGCTGCTGGCCTGAATCTTTTCCCTAGGAGGTTTGCAGAGGTAGCTGAGTTGTCTGCCGTTTATTTTGGCACGTGCTTGTTGTTCATGAAGTGTAGTCACACCGGCCAAACCAACGTCGGGGCCCTCTCCGGTGGCATCAATGATCGTGAAACAAGCTCCGGAGTAAATTTTGTCCATTCGTTTGAATTCCTCGTATTTCGAATCGTGATTTTGATTGATGCACTGCGAATTGCCAAGAGATGTTAGACAACTAGTAATACGATATTAAACGCACGTCGATCGACCCATCTCCTAAGTGCGTGTTGCCCTCCGAAGATGTTACGTTTCGGCTATTGAACCAATGAGAGGCCTTACCTAGGGCAGTACCTTATTCTCTTCTATCTTTTGGGAAAGAAAAAAGTATCTTACTCTTAGGTTCTTAACAGTTCGGTGCTCAATAGTCCCGGGCTAACTGTTAAACTTCTAACACTGGAGCGGGGTACTTTTTCGGAGGGCAACACGCACTTAGGAGATAGTATCCCGAGTGATTTTCATCGCAATATTGTATCCAAAATTTGATTTGGCTGTAATTGGCAGCCCCAGGATCGATACGACAAGGCGAAAGAATGGGAGACGGCCCGGTAGTTGGTTCGATTACCAGCAGATTTCTCATATTTCTGCACTTTCCCACTTTTTCTTGCTCTTCCCCCAAGTCAATGTATAGTAGTGGGTATCCGTGAAATTTGACCCCCACAGGGTCCTCAACCTCATGAATAGCCAACCTGCCGAAACAGCGCGGAGAGAACACGACAAGCGGTCTAAGCTTGAGGGTTTGAGTGACGCAAATAATTGGCAGATTCGGCAATGGGACGATTCAAGCGCTTGCTGAGACTCGTGGATGTCCATGATAGAGTGGTGTAGCTTACCAACGAGTTCCCGGCTTAAGTCAGGCCTCCTCCGTTTGATCGGGAAATCCGGCATGGGGAGAAAGTCGCAGTGGGACTAAGGGCCAGAGTTTTGGATTGCAGGAGTTAACAGCCATAAAAGCTTTTTTGCCTCATGGAAATTGCCCACGAGATGGGGAACTAAGTCATTAGTAGACTTCCAACTACCCCCTCAAAATCCTCGCGAACTAGGTCGAGGATAAACTGAATAACTATCTGTTCCTCTAGATCAGATAGTTTTCGTGCTTTCGGAATGGTGTCGCGTTTAGAAAGAATGCCATTCTGTCGGCGCCATAATGTCCCGTAACCAACGTTATAAATTTTTGCAGCGCGTTGAAGACCTAAGTTTAGGTTATTTTTATAGGCTTCAAGCGCAAGAAGGATCTTTGCCTCGTTATCTAATTGTGGCATCTTTGGTGGTTGAGGGATGAGTGGCTAAATGAACGAATGACAAGTTGGATTTTTGATCCACTCGCTATCTCATCCAGTCGCTTATCAAGTTATGCTCTGCCAGACTAGACTATTCGATGAATAAACGCATCAACAACGAGCAAGCTGAAGCCCCCTTGTCTGGAGAAACTCCCATGTCGGCTCACATTACCAGCTAACGACTTAGGCCCTCCAACAACCCATTGAGATATATGAAGGGTTTAAAAGAGCCGATGTTAATAACTACCCAACGATCCCTCCGCCAGAAGCCTCACCAAGTAGCGAAGCATCTGCTCATCTAGCCATGCCCCTTACCCAAGCGTAGAGCCCGGCTGAAAGCCGTCATCCGAGCTACAGTGTGGAAGAGTATAGGCATGAGCTCCACATGGCGCTGATATGTGATCTCAAGACAGGGCCTGGATTTAGCGAGGGATCATGCGCTTATAGCCCGGCCTGACCGACGGACTGGCGTGGATTGTTGACCACTGCCGCTATCATTTTGGCTGCTGGGAGATTGTGAGCCTAGTTTTCTCCTTAGGCACAGTTTATAGAGCAGGATTTCGCCGCCCAAAATGCGGTCTCGAACGACTACGATAGATGGCTTGGGGACCCATTCACGGTAGCACCGGGGTAGCTTCGAAAGACTGATGCCAACACTCATAATGCTTGATTGAATGAGTAGGTTATTCCGCAGAGACGTCGGAATAGTGACTGGGCAACGTGTGTTCATGAGAAGTAGCTGGGGCATCGACAAGAGGCTCCGTGGGGAATAGGGATATGACAGTGGGGCGAAATCGAGAAGAAAGTCGAAGAATGAGAAAGAGAGGCCAAAAATGCAGACTTGATTTGTGGAAGCAGGCGAGACGGTCGTTGGGATTGTATTTCAATGGAGCAAACCAGAGCTATTCCACTGGTTTCTTGGACTTGCCCCGAACAATGGTATATCTCATGTGATGTTACGCACCGCTCCTGAAGGGCACAGCTCCTTCTGTTACGTGGTATTTCATAGGACCGGTGTTGATTCTATTATGACTTTGATGTGCCTAAAAACTACTTATTTCACTGTCGCAATCTGAGAGGAGTTTGCATGTCAGCCGAAGATGTATCATGGCGGGGCCTCAATCAAATGGGCCGAGCACATGCTTCCAGAGGTAATGGAGATGGTGGTGACCGTGACCTGACCGCGAGGAGCAATGAGGCCACGAGTGCGGGTAGAAGGCTGGGAGTGTACAGTACGGCGCGCATCTTCGGCTGCTTGATCTCTATGAATGTTCATCGTGGCACGGAAGGTGGAAAGTCAAATATAAAGATTGCTCTCAGGATTAGAGCATCAATGAAGGTCAATCGGAATTACCTTGTACGGCGAAAATGCGGTTGTGGAGTCGTGTCTGCTTCTTGACTCGGGTCTGGCCAAACGACTGCTGAGACCCTGAAATCGCCATATGGGTGTTACAGTTAAGTCCCCCGAAACGAATGACGGAGAAATTTTCAATCTCAACCTCGATTAAATTACTAATTCTTGGTCGGGATACGGGCGTTAGCCGCCGCAACAAAATGCCCCCAGGTAATCAGCTCCCTACTGCAGTCGTCTTGATGGATGTTGCACTCG
>JBBEOF010005475.1:0-12807 GCA_037576055.1 Fusarium sp. M6JPR69
AGAGGGAAAAAATCAGACTGCATTCCTTGTCAGGGCCTTCGGGTTGGGGAGGTTAGGTCAAAAAGCCAAAAAAGAAAGCCCTTAGCAGGTGTGAGCGGCAACAGAAGGAGGCCTCGGCGGCCGCGGCAATCATGGAAGGGATGTGACAAGTGCGATGCAGCAATTTGTAACTCGAAGGATTGTTGGGACTTCTACCATAGGCTAATTTAGTTGGGGAGGAGATGTACCTTTTATTTGCGCCATTTTAATTGGGTCGACCCCCCTGTCGTGACCGCGTTGGAGGTTTATGACAGTTGATGGGATAGGGTACTATTATTCCACACTAAGTGTGGGCCTACACTTTTGCTAGTGGCGTAACAGTTATCTGACAGTTCCCGATCCCACATGAGCTTTGAGAGTACTTCTGCTTCAGAGGGTAAGGGCAAAGAGGTCGTTGAATTATAGGTTCTGTGCCAACGCTCGTGGCGAGGAGCGTATCAGGGGCCACGCCATTTTCCACCCACTGGACCAGCGAGTCGAAGGCAGTGTCCGGGAAAGCGCCGGGGCCTCCGAGTCGGAGGCTCCGACGCAGTGATATAAACCTGGGGCAAAGAATAGGCGGTAAAAATCGTGTACATTGGGGTCAAGTGCCGTGACTCGCTTGTAGTAGTCCTCACTCCCACGGGAAGGAATGAGTTGGTCGGCCTGATTCAAAGTTCGACGTTAAGCCATACTTGGCAAGACCGGGGGGGGGGGGGGGGGGGGGAGCACGGAGAAGCTGGACGTACCAATCCGTGGTAAGTAATCAACTTTCCTCCGGCCCGGCGGAATGCCGAAAGGTCGGGATTGTTCGTGCTTATTATGGAGTCGTACTCCTGGGCAGCGGCATCAAAGATCTTTTCATACTCTTCTAGCGATAAATCGCTAGTGTCGGCGGTAGAGTTCTTCAGGACGAATAGCCTCGTCCATTCTTGAAACAATGTGATGGGATCTATTGTGCAAGTACCATTGGCGCTGCAGATGGTGCCAATCGGCGTACTCGTGGTGTTATCCATTAGTTAGGTGGTCCTGGATGGTAGTTAACACCATTTTGTCACATTGGACACATAACCGCAGCCCTACTCAGACCCATTATGTAGCTCCATCCACTGTTCTGCATGATTTCCTTGATAGATCAACCTGAATCCTTTTATTAATAAAGCTGGGTTCGTTACCAGATTTTACCAGCGAGCTTGCGCTTCTTAAGATGAAGTATCCGGGGTAAAAGATGGTTTGCGCGACGGTAGCTATCACAATCATGCTTCCAAGCGGTGTTAGCAACGTCCAGTGTTCAGCTTTGAGGAAGTTATAAAGAATGACTCACCATCCCTCAAGGATGATAAAAGTGATTTCGTCCCTCATAAGAGAGTTTCCCCACCCACCCTTCATTTCGGCGATTCTATAGACACACCGGATAAAGATAGCCAGGAATGCAATCATAATCCCGCAAGCAAACCGCCGAAAGCTTGCATTGCACCATGTCTCTAGTGTATTGCCTGTGAGAGGCTTTGTGATGCGTGCCCTCGCGCGTCGCACCAAGAACACAACTGCAAGGGCCGCAAAGACAAACAGGGTTACCACCTGGAAGGAAATGCCCGCCATCATGATATCGTCGCCCAGTCTGACTTGATTGTCACCGCCGTGTACGGCGGTAGCAGCAAGACCACCTCCTGTAGCCTGGAGGACTAGAGATACTATGTCTGCGGTGACAAAGACGATTGTGTCGTGTTTAGGCTTTAGTACAGACCATTCCGGTCCCAGTACCTGGGTAAGGTGCTTGAGAACAAGATAGACAGCGGCACTATTAAAGGCCGGCGCCACAATCAGGCAGCAAACCTGAACTTGGAAAGGGATCGCGTGGAATGGTTGGAAGTAGAGTCCAATGCGACCCAGATACCCAAGAACCTGTCCCAGGCAACCCAAGGTCAGCGCTATGCTGTAGCCGCGGGTGCGAAAATGAATGCCCAGCCAGATATGTGAACAAACCCCAATTGCAAAAATAGCTGCAAACAGGGTATTGACCCAGAGCCTCGGGCGGTATCCGTAGATGGTGTATTCGATCGGACACTCGGGAGAAATGCGAGTGCAGGTGAGCTGTGATTCTGCCATTTCGAAAAGGAGCGTCAAAGTGTTTCGGGCAGGTTATAGAACAATCAAGGGATCAAAGAATGGACCAAGGTGCAACGAAGGGCGACAGTAATGGTGATGTGATGAAAGAGAAACGAGCAAGACTGCCGATTGGGAACAGTCAGGCACTTCCTGAATGCATTTTTATATCCAGTGAAGTGAGCGATTGAAATATTTTCAACACTCCCCTGACACATGGACCAATTCTCTGTGACTCCCATTTTGTCCTCCGAGTCTAGATGCGCGAGGAAACGGCTTGTGTTATAAACCGAGCCCACGGTTTGTGCCAAAGACCGAGAGTGAGAGGTGGAGATTCTGCCAGGGTCACCATGAGAGACAGAGTACAGCTGACTGACCTCGGGGCAGAAGACAAGGCCTGTGGTTAGACTAGTTTCTTTCCTTGGGACTTGTCCCATCGGCCTGATCAGACTTACAACGTACAGGATTAGCTACAACACTCGGATAATTTTTCTCGGTCTTCGTAGTTTTGCCCACTTGTCCATCCTGGTCCTGAAAGTCGCGCTAAACGAAGCCATTGGTAGCTGTCAACTCTCGTAAATGCTCCATATTTACGTAACACTACCCCAGTATTAGCCGTTCTTCGCACCCTATCTAATTTTATCTCGGTTTTTGACTTTTTGCCAAGATCGCTCTAGCCACATATGGGTCACTTTATTGATCTAGTGGTGGATCCAGCCAGCTGGAGCGCAATGATAAATCTGCGAATTCCTCGGTCTTTGTTTCTCACCTTCCACCTCCAGTCTCCCGCACACCAGGATGCCGCCGCCCTTAGCTGACGCAAGCAAACCTAAGCGCACTCGGACCAATGTCAAGCAGTCGAAATTTGGCTGCTTCACGTGCAAGTATGCGTGCTCTCTCCATTCAAGACGAAACCTTGACACCATACTGACAAGGTTTGTGCAGGGCGCGACGGCTCAAATGCGACGAATCAAAGCCGTCTTGTCGACGTTGCTTGTCCTCCAAGCGACCCTGTACGGGCTATCCACGTGGAGCACCACCTGGTCCATGGCTTGGCACATCTTCATCAGCCGCTGAATCCTCCCAAAGCTGTCTCATAGGTAATCCAAGCTATTCTCAGAACCGCTATGTCACTCTCGCTTGCAGAGTGTTTGAGCAAGGGCCTCGTCGGGCGAAGAGCGATCTTGAGATGGCATTCTGGACATACCTTGTTCCTCAGCTGACCCATTCGATTCCATCTGTGCAAGCCGCCGCAGCCGCATTTGGTGCTTCTTACGAGGAGCATACATTAAGACTCGGCCGCCCTTGTTCGGGGCTGAAGACTGTACAGCAGTACAGCCAAGCCTTGCGGCTAGTGCAAGTTGATCTTTCCGAACTCCGGCATGGGGTTATGCCATGCATTGTTGCATGTCTCCTCCTGGCATTTACAGAGGTTCTGCAACAACGTACTGAGAAAGGTCACTTGCACCTTCAGGGTGCTTTCGCATTGATGACAGCCCGAACAAATGGAAATTCAAGAACCGTCATTGATGAGGAAGAGATTTCATTGCTCTTCCGGAAACTGGACCTTCAGTCCGCAACATACGCGTTAGGGCGCTCACCGGACCTGCCCCCTTCGCCCTCTGTTACGCCACACAGAGTTCTCTCCACGTCGCCCGATCGAGCGCTGTCCAGAATACTACACTCCTGTTATCATTTCGCTTCGGCAGCATTTCGATACAGGTATACCAGCCAGAGACTGATTCCACCTGAATTGGTCATAGAACAAGGCCGCCACCTTGGGACTTTGCAACAGTGGCTTTTATGTCACCCACTCCAATCTTCTTCACGCCCAGCCGCTCTTGGTCTAAATGAGCAACTCCTCGTTCTTCGCGCTCAAAGCCTTGCCGCGTTTATATACGCCGCTAACGTATTTAAGCCCTACCAAACAGCGTACGATAACTATGGGCTGGAATTCCGGGAGATTATCACGTCGGCAGAGGCACTTTTCCAAAACCACGGCGAGGACGCGACTTGGTCGAGTAACTGCTCTAGTAACCTGCCATCGTTTACTCCTGAAATGGGAATAATTCAACCCTTGTTCTTCACAGCCCTGAAATACAGGCATCCTGTCTGGCGACGCAGAGCTTTGAGCGTACTCTCGAGATGCGGCAGGGAAGGTCCATGGTGTGGTGAAATTGAGGCCGCGGTGGCCTCGGTTGTGGTTGAGGCAGAAGAACGATTAGCCGATAATCCACCATTGAGTATGGAAGGTTCCGAACATGTTGCCATACACGAACCGAGTAACATCGTGGAAGGTCGAAGGATCCATTCATGTTGGGTAACCGGTTATGTGGATAGAGAACCGGACAACATTAGCAGCGAACATCGGGGTCTACGAACTGGGGCGAGGTTTGCAAAGGTCCAGATGAGCAGATGCCGCAATCTGCATGAGATGCTAAGTACGGGGTGGGGAGATCCATGTGCGGACCCATGGCAGGACAAAAAGCATTGGGATACTTGGATAGAAACCGTTCAAATTCCTGAGTAGAAAACGTAGAGGTATTTAACCAAAGAGAGCTTTCTTCCTCACCAACCCCGTCCATGGCCATCTGAGGCGGCTTGGTTTGTTGCTGAGCAATATGGGTGGTAGCAGTATCACGCAAGATACTTTCTTGGAGGAACAGAACACACCCAACCACAGCCAGAAGAAAAACGCCTTTCTCTTCTTCCTGCGGGATTCGTGGAGGAGATCTCACATACTTCTCGGTGAGCTCAATGCAATAGAAAATAATAGGGGCAATTGGTCAATTAATAGCAATGAAGACCATCTTGAAAAAGGAGCCCTAAAAGCTACCCCCTTCTTCTTGTGGCCGATGAAGAAGATGATCCTGAGGGTGAAGATCCGTAGGCTCCTGACCCTTTTCTACGTACAAAGAAATTGCCCAATGACCCAAAACGGCCTAGCACGCTTTTCCCCCAACTCAATACTCGTAAACCAGAACGAGAAAAAAACGTCTTGCCAATGGGTTGAGAGTGGGGCAGCTACATAGAAGAAGCTATCGTCGAGGCTGTGTATGATCAAGCCAAGCCCTGATATCACGTTGTCGATCATGTGGATCAGCTCGGTCTTTTCAGGGGCTAACTTGATGACGTTGCCCCCCTGGTGGACCTCGACGAACACGGAAAAAACCAACCTGGTCAGATTGCATTCTGTTCTCTCCCTGGGCTAGAGTCGCCTGCCTTGGTAGGTAAAGGGGAAGTTTTTGAGCCCACGGTGCTGACACCTCGATCTTTGGCTACTCCGCGTAATCTTTTTGACCGAGCGACGCCGGTCTTTGAGTTTGTTCCAGGGTTCTTAGGTAGGCGGAGTTTCAACCCTCGGACTACGATCGACTTCTTAGCTTACTTTTTCTTCATCATATTCTGTTCATGATGGTGGCAGGGGTTCTGCGTCCATCCAAGACAAAATGTATAAAGGGCGGGCTTCGAGCTCAAGAGTCTGCTTTGGCCGCAACAAGGTGCACCATTCTCTATTGCTTCACAAGACCTGAACCTGTCAAAGAATCATGCTTCCAAAGGCTTCTCTTTCATTCCTTGTAACCGCATTCGTTGGTTTGCACGCCGCTGTTGAGGCAACGCCTCGCCAATGTCCACCTCTGGGCCCCGTCCTGCCAGCCCCAAAGCGGCCTACACAACATGCTGCCGTCAGATCCGCCATTGAGGCCATTGTCGCATCCCTTGAAACCGAAATTGGTTTCAATTACTCGGCCCTCTCCATTGGCATTCAATCAATCTACGAGGATGCGCCCTTGCTTGATTTCCACCACTCTCCGTCCCATCTGGACCCCAACCGCGGGGCAAACGAGGTAAATGCTAGCACGGTATATCGGATTGGAAGTATATCAAAGGTTTTTGCTGTTCTGGCTGCACTGCAGCTGTCTGAAGATGGACTTCTGAATATGGATGACGCCATTGGGCGGTGGATTCCCGAGCTTTCAGGGCACGCCAGCAATCCTGACTCTGGAAACGAACTTGATGAAGTGAAATGGGAAGATGTTACTGTGGAAGCTGTTGCGGCACATCTTGCGGGCATCGGCGCCGACAGTAAGTTCCCTTTCCTTTCTTGTTGAGGCAGATGCACAGCTTTGGAAAGTTCAAGCTAACACAACGCATTTGCCACTGACATGGCGGCCTTTAACGGGGATTGGGAGGCTCTCGGTCTTCCGAGTATTCCCCCTGAAGTTGAGACCCCAGCTTGCTCGGGCTTTGAGAGCCTTCGTGCTTGCACGCGCCAAGGTAAGGCTGCTCAAAACTGTTTGTGTTGTTGCGTGCTGTGGCTGAAAGACAAAGACCTCCTGAACGCGTATCAGCATCGCCGGCCGCCGGTGTATCCGCCACATCAATCGCCTGTTTATTCTAATAGTGGCACGAGCCTCGTTGGTCTTGTTGTAGAAGCGGCGTCAAACAGGACTTTCGAGGCGGTTGTCCGTGACATGATCCTAAATCCCTTGGGTATGCAGCACACAACCATCGCTACTAAACCTGAGAACGTCCATAACATGTTCGTTCCCATTGGAAGCACCGATTGGGATATGGATCTAGGAGTCTTTGCTCCGTAAGTCGTCCTTTGGCCCCTGCGTTCTCTCGCGACAACGTGCTCACCTGTGGCCAGTTCCGGCGGTATGAACTCGAATACTGCAGATTTGCTCTCCTTTATGATTGGTATCCTGAAGAACCGCCTACTATCTCCCTCTTCAACCCGTCGCTGGCTCAAGCCTGCTAGCTTTACTTCAGGCTGGAGTGGCGCTGTCGGTGCGCCCTGGGAGATCTACCGCGTCGATAACCTAACGTCTGATGGTCGTATTTTCGACCTATACACTAAAGGCGGTACCCTCACCAGCTATCATTCTGAGATAGCGCTTGTGCCAGACTTGGGCTTCGTGATTTCAGTTCTCTCTGCTGGGCCCGAAGTCATGGGTCTTTTGCCCCAGCTGGTAGCTCTAAAGATAACAGAGGTGCTAATCCCGGCAATGGACCTTGCAAGCAGAGACGAAGCGAGAGAAAGATTCGCGGGCACATATGTTCATGAAGAGAGCAACTCACGGCTTACCTTGTACATGAATGAGGGCCCTGGCCTGGTGCTGAGCGACTGGGTCGTCCGGGGTTTCGAGGTGCTGCCCAATCTGGACCGTTACAGTCCCATGAGGATGAACGACACCACGCAATCGAAACTGAAGAGCGTAAGATTGTATCCGACGGGCCTTGAGACGAAACATCTGTCAGCATGGAGGGCCACATTTCCTACTTTCACTGACGAGGATGCCGAGATGGTTGACGGGAGTACTTCGTTGCGGGATGCGGCGTGCGTTTCATGGTTCATGGCCGATCGGATGACATACAACTACCTCTCGATGGACCACTTTGAATTCCGGTTTGGAAGAGACGGGGAGACAGCGGTGAGCATCAAGTCCAAAGCATTTGACGTAGAAATGGTAAGAGTTTTCGACGAAACTCAAGGTCATTGAATTGACATGGGCTTGGCGAAGGGGAGATGATGGAGAATTAGAGACCACGAACCAACTCCTAAGGTCTAAGACAACTTTACCAAGTCTACTTATGGCTTAAATAAACAACTCTTCGCCTATTATCTTCCACCGTTTACGCCCACAGCGTGCATTTGTCACAAGGCATCCATCCAGCCCTATTGTCTAGGTTTGCTATCTTTAATTCTCTGACATGTAGTGAGAATATGACAATGTTTTCAGCCTGAGTGTGGCTTGTCGGCATGTCGGACTGCGCTACGATGGCCATTGTGTGACTGAGGCAGAGAGAAGATGAGGTGCTTGAGGATGGATATCGAGGTTTGGGTTGAGATGCATTTAGCTAACTATATCCTACATTGACTAAGAAGGTTTGCCTCGTTCTTGTAGCGCGCTGGATGTAATGGAATCTTTCGTTGAAAATCTGCCTGGGGCTGTGCTGACGTCATGCAATCCCCTTCTGTGCAGTTTTTTTTTTTATTAATATTTTTTTTTTATCATCTCTACCAGAGTTTAAGTTTTCTGTCTCACGAGGTCATGCCTTGCCGCCTTGTTGCAAGCTCTCTGTTCATGGCCGTTATCAGGCAATCTAGGCCGGGCTTTAAAATCGGGGCTGTTGGCTGACTGAGTGGGATACGCGTGGCCTTGTTGAGGGGTGGCAAGGGATTGAGTTTAACACATGACGTACCTACAGTGGTCTCGACCCTCTCACACAGGGATCAAGGTCATGGGGTTGGTGCACAGCCCTACTCGTTGGCTGAAAGACAGGATGGGTAGCGGGGAACCCTGATTCAGTCCGACGCTTAGATTATTTGTATTATTTCCTGCTTGTCGGGCCAAACACCCATGCCCACATTCTTTCTGCAAAGATTTTCCTCCCATTCTCCCCAGTTACGGCCCTTTTCTACTCTCTCCTGCCATTCCACCTTCACATTCACCGTATTCGAAAACCCCAGCTTGTCAACTACCCCTACGACATGGATGACCCATCTTGGGCATGGCCAGCCTGGAAATTTGGCATGAAGAGCGGAGATTTATTCACCAAGCTTCACAGCCAGTATAACACCTATCTGTGCCCAATTCAAGACCCTGATGCCTTCCATTACGATATCTTCGAAATCTCCCATAAGGCAAACTCTGCTGCCGAGTTTCATCATTTGACCAACAATCGCAGTCAGCAACGCCTCCACGAATTAAATGAGGCTCTCGAATCTGCGAGTCTCGAAATCATCGCAAATCCAAGTCTTATCAGTACGCCTCAGTGGGAACATGCTGTCCAACTCTTTCGTACCAAGTCCTTGGATTCCCTAGTTCGCTACTTCGCTTCTTACCTCCCCGCCGACCACATTTGGCATCCATCGTGTCACGCTTTCGCTCCTGTCACCAGCAGCACTGAACCCGAAGCCCATTCGCCTGACACGGAGTTTGAGGGCACCAGAACATACCACCTCAGCAGCATTTCCGTGATAGATCAGCCCGAGTGCTTTCGACCGCAAACACCTAGCTCACTTGCTGACTATGGCGAAGAGATTATGGGATCTGGTGACGACACGTCGATGATGCCCTATCCCAATACATCAGAGGCGGTAAAGAGTGGGAATGGAATTCCGGATAGCAAGAGAGTGTACCCCGCTGAGAGTTCACCTGCGAACTTCCCCGTCAAACAGGTCGGGCATGGAAGCAGCCACTCGGAAAGTCAGACGGATCGTCACGTTGCTTGTCGGGAGACAGCCCAGCCCATGACATTGGCGTCTTCGGTCACGGCCACACTGGCTTTAGGGCCGTCGCGAACCATAATAACTTGTTCCAGCTCTATTCAGCCTACCAATGGGGCTCGGGCGGGAACCAAGCGAAAACGCCCTTGAGAGATATCAACTCGCACGAAAGCCAATCGTGCGTCGCCTAAGATGGGGATCACAGGGAGGAGGAGGATTGGCTAGGTGTCGTATGACAGAACTAGACCTAGAAACGATTTAATTCATCTGCAAACCTGGTTATCTCGCATCCTTCCTCACTACTTTATTCCCATACCCCCTTTGGCATGCCTTGGGGCCGTCAAGTTCCTTCCATAACAAAACCTATATTATCATTCGGGTGTACCCTCGAATCGAGCATAAACTTTGGGCAAAATGGTTGTTCGTAAGGATAGGACTCAGACTTGAGGCGGCGGATCTCATGAGAGAATCATGATTATTAGCAAAGTAGTGATAGGAGAAACGAGATACACAGACAAAACAAGTGACACAAGATGTCTAACCTTTGACATGGAATGAGAGCAGGTATTCAGCAACGCCGCTAGGCATTTCTTCTAATGGACTTGAAGTGTCATGGTGTCGCATAACATATAGGGTACTATTATTCCACACTAAGTGTGGGCCTACACTTTTGCTAGTGGCGTAACAGTTATCTGACACAAGGCCATCAACCACCCAGAGCTCTACCACGGATAATAGGGCATCGAAGAAATTGGCTAAACTTCTAGGAGCAATTTGATAAGATCTGCATTCTAGATATGGAACAATACATGTTCGGCTGTTCAAACGTGGCCAGTGTTTCTAGGTCCGTCCCGGAGTCTTAACTTCCTCTCACCATCCGCCCTCGATGTCTTCAAAACATGCACCATCACCTCATACACTAGCATTGTCGTGGCAGATGAAGGTATGGCGCGGATCATACTGGTGCCCATGCCGGCATATAAGGCACGCCAACCTTCTTCGCGCAAAATTGTCCGAGATGTGTTGATAATGCCCCGGCATTGAGAAGGTAGTCCCTGGCGCAATTGATCTTTGGTACGGGATGACCCTTCTCGCGATTGGATGTAGTGGGAGGCCGGGCCTGAGCTGTTGTCTAACGACATGGAGGGCTGTATTCTTCGTTGTATTTGAAGCCTTGTCCTGATGACTTCGTGGGGATATGTGGCAGCGCCGGCACACATTTTGCTCAGGGAACTAGATATTAAAATTGCGGGGATCTCTGATCTGCCGCCTTCTTCTGTCCATCCACCTAACCCTGACCCGGTAAAGCTTCTTTTCAGCTGCTCGTACAGAGGAAACTGAATTGCTAGGTGAGTAATCCCGAGTAATGCTGGAGTAAGCCCCGAATAGAATGCAACCATTCCCTCTTTGCGATAGATCGACTGAGCGACATCAAGAGCAGACCTACTACTTCTGGGGGTGCTGGACTGGGTCATGAGCCGAGTCTTGACAACCCACAATGGATTTGTGGATATCGTAGAGCAGATGCCAGCAGATCCTGCTGAAACGGATGAAGCTATCCATGCCTGCTGAATATCTTTGTTCGAATCAGCAATCTAGAGTGAACAAGACGATGGGAAGGGAGAAATCAATGCACCTACCGAATCTCGTAGTTAAAGCTTCGTTACTCTCGTGATAGACAGTAAAATACACTGTCCATCTAGGGAGGTACTGTTGGAGAAGTGGCATGCATGATGGTGTTACACAGGTAGCCACCTCAAGGGAAGATGTCTCACGATGATACATGAATTGTCTGAACAGCGTTACAGACCTGTTGCAGGATCAGCAGATCTAGTATCTTGGCCTCGCCTCTTCAGATATAGAGACGAGGAGGGAGAACGAAGAACAAGGAGACAACACATCTACAGATCAGTCACACACATGATCATCATCCTAAATCAATCATTCTCACTCCTCCTCCATCTTCTGACTATCTGTCCCCATCATTATACGAACACGCGTGTCTGACAGGTACGCCAGCATAGCTGGCGCTAAGCCTCGGTACATGCCCCTGAAACCCCCTTCCCGCCATATCAAGCGCCCAGTCCCAAGCAGACCTCGATCCTGCAACGGGCGTCGGACGCTGGCTGAGGCTGAACCAAGGCTCTGTGCCGGGAGGCCCCCCGCCCCTTGCAAGTTGGTTTTGATAACATCCAGAGGACAGGCTGCAATGCAGGAGGCCAGCCCGGCACTAGCGCCAGAAATACTTTGGATTGTAGTGGTAGAACAACGTGTCGCAATGTTTTCTAACCAGGAAATCGACTCGCATGAAGATTGGTTTGGAAGACAGGAATTAGGACCTGTGGAGCCCAGCTGGGGAGAATTGGTGGGAGGCATCGTGACTGCATGTAGAATAGCAGAATTATTTCTCTGTCGCGAATTCTTGTTTGCGGCGGATTGAAAGACGCGTAACAGGTGGCGATGAATACTTCGTTGACTTAGGCATCCACCTAAGAGACTGCAAGCATCTTGATTTTGTCTGCAGGGGGCTTGGCACATGGAACTTAGCGTGGCGGAGTTGGGCATTCTTGCATGATCACCAACATCCGCCTCGCTGTGAGTCAGATCAGATTTTGCCTGCTTGCTTGCATGCGGCAGGCAGAACAAGGCAAACATAGTGCATTTGTGGCCTCCCAGCCATTCCAAAGCGGCCATGGAAGGAGCGTGATACCGATGGGGAATCTTGCGGTTCATTTTGTACTCAACAAGCCTTCGCAACTTCCTACCGGCGTGCCTCAAACTGGTGGATTTCCAGTGCCTTTATAGAGCTACCATGGTTTCTACGCAACAGCTATCTTGTCTCCTTGCCATCGGTTCCTCAAAATGTCGTCTACCCATCTCATCTGTTGCAGCGCTTTTTATTTGTCTAATTGCGTCACCGCTAGCTAACTATTCCGTGTACTGGGTGTTAGAAGTGGGGCAAGGATCACGACTATCGTGAATAGCTTCACGGTCAGCGTGAACGCCAGATCGCAGGCAGCAGCCTGCTGCCTGGAAGATCGGCAGGTTGAACACAAGTATAAGAGACCGACCTTCGTCGTTCCTTAGATAGAAGAGGCAGCTTTAATTCAATCTCTTCCGGCTACATCCGATGTTGCACACTCTCAACCTTCGAGACTGGGTCCTCTGATACAGCGAACATACCATGCGGTACCCCTCCACCGATAAGACCCCTCTACCGATAAGCCAAAAAAAAGTTTCCCCATACAAACTGCTATTTTTCAACCCCCTCACAAAGAGTCACCAGAAATACGAAAAACAAATCGATTCCTGTTTTTCTACTGAGATTTGAACGGTTTTTGATATTATCTTGGTCTTTTGACTGCGCGGCCCGCGCGAGTGCGTACGACAGGTAATTCTTCCGCCTCCGAATTTGTGCTCTCATCCTCTTCCACTCCTCCCACCTC
>JBBEOF010005476.1:0-12663 GCA_037576055.1 Fusarium sp. M6JPR69
TATGATACGATACGACACGCTCTGGCTCTCACTCCCTCCAACTATATCCTATCTATCCCTCAACTACTGATATGTCCCTACCTACCCTTCGACCTGGCCTACTGCCGCCGCCGTAGCCGCCGACGTATCCGACGACTCCACCTCCTATGAGCCCTGCCTCTTCGCCACATAAGGAAGGCCCGTTCGGAGAGTCAACGCAAACGCTCTAACCGCACCACGAATATATCCTGCTTGCGCAGGAGGCGGCTGAAGACCGTCGTTTATGCGCTTAGGCGGAGTAGATATGGCGGGATAGTCAAGAATACTCATGCGCAGAAGACAACGAGACGACGCCATGGCTCTAGCACACAAAATGGCCAGAGCTTTTCCGGAACGGACCGGTCGATATCATTGCGGCCTCTACGCGGTAGCCCGCGCAAGGTCCTAACCAAAACAATGAGGACTATGTGCTAGGGGTCTGGCGGGGCATCCCGCTTCGGAGTCCCGCTGCCGCAGAGGCGCGGCTGCGGCTGCTGATGCGAGCTGTCGATGATATATTTGATCGAGCCGAGGCTACCCTTGCATGCACGTCCTATCGGTCACGCTGCTGGCTATCGAGCTACTGGCAGGAGACGTTCTGTAACCGCCCGCTCCGTATTCTGCCACGACGTACCAGGGAGAAGTATAAGTCGAGATGGAAGCACTTTACCTGCTACCTCTTCCGGGCCTTTACGCTAAAGCCACGGCAGCGCCGAGAGATCTACAATGTGCCGCTACGTGCAGATGAGATTGCGATGATGCGGCACATCCTAGACCTTGTATCACAACTGAAGGAGGAGGAGGAAGAGGAGGAAGAGGAAGAGGAAGAGGAAGAGGGAGAGGCCTACGGCGATTGGAGCGACCAGGGGGAAGGCAGCGAGGGCGAAGAAGAAGATGAGGCAGAGGCAGATGGCTACGATGAGAGCGATGGCGAAGGAGAGAATCATGACCACGATGGGGCCGGAGAGGAAGATGACAACGGAGGAAAAGACGAGCAAGACTGCGCCCCGGGACAGCATACTTTCCGCATCTCCCGCGGCACTAGGCTCAAGCTCTCCGAGGCTCTATTCCAGCTCTCGATGATGTTTTGGACGCACCAATGCCAAGCTGGGGTTATGGCCTCCTCGGCACTGATACACTTCACAGCCGTCATGGGGATCCACCCGCGCTCTCTCGCCTACCGAAGCGCATATTCCTCAACGCCGGGTTTCGCTGCTCTCGTGTGGATAGGGCGGCTATTCTTCCTCAAGTACAGCCTGCCGCTATATAGCTACACTACCCTCGTGCAGATCTGGCCAGCCCGAGATATCTACCCCTCGCAGCCAGAACGTCTCGAGGCGATCCGGACAAAGCATATGCTCAGAGGTTGTCATTCACCTCTCGGCGAGATTCTAGAGCTAAAAGCTTTCGCAAAGAGCATCATCAAGCAGGAAGGGTCCGCGGGCAACCTGACCTGGGCCCAAGACGGCCGATCATTCACCATCGGCAACGATAAGGTGGTAGAGCTCTCTGACTTCTGCGTAGCCCACTACGCCGCCATCACGCGAATGTAGGAGTGAGTCGACGAGATGATGCTGGGGTGGAAGCCGGCGGTGGATCTTTCCGCGATCCGTGACGACCTGACCTGCCGGCTACCCGGTTGGTGCTTCCTCGAGAAGCCGGAGAATGGGCTGATGGGCTTCTACAAGGCGATGGCGCGCCGCGCGTGGTCATCCTCCTTCCGCGGCCAGGCCCTTGCTAAGAGCGGCCACTGGTTGCCCGGCTCCTGCCAGGCGTACTTAGATGCGGGTGCCGAGCTTAGCACGATGATCTTCGCCGCGCTCCACTTAACCGCAGGGCTGCCCGGCCGGGGCACCGAAGTAACGAGCATCCGGCTTCGAAACACGAAGCTGGCGATCAGGAACATCTTCATCCGCGAGGGACAGGTTCTTATTATCATCAGTTATAACAAAGCTCGGGCCTCAAATAACTACGCCTTTTATACCGTGCGTTACCTTCCGAATAGTCTAGGCTTATATGTATTCACCTACCTCGCCTATATCCGGCCATTCCTCGATTTCCTAGCGAACCAGCTTCAGCTATCACAGTACCTTAGCACCGAGTTTTTCTTCCCGGACCCGGATCCGAATCCGAAGCATGTAAAGAGGCACCTAACTCCCGTGCAGGCGACGAAAGCCCTCCGGAGCCTGACCCAACATTTGCGGACACCGTGGACGCTATCGCTCTATCGGCAGGCGGCGCTTGCTATCGCCAAGCGGTATATAAGCGACCTTATAACGAAGAGGAACTTCTACTATCCTTCCGATGCCAGCACACCGATTCGCATGATCGCCGCAGGCGTCGGTCACCACCCACGCACACTGCTTACGGCCTACGCCATCGACACAGCCTTGCCCGCACGGCTGCAGCCGGAGCTACTTGAGATGTATCGCCAGCTCTCCACCCTCTGGCAGGATTGGAACTGGCGGTACTTTCGAGACTACTGCATAGACCGAGGAGTCGCCGCCGCAGAGCCGTCCGCGCCTCCGTCTACCATGCCGTCTGCTGGGAAACAGAAGAGGCAAGGCAGTCATTCCGAGGACGCGCGGATACAGAAGAGGAGGAAGGTGCAAAATACAGACCAGTCGAGGGGGGCCTACCCCGGAGCAGACGCGATAAACGGTTTCATCTTTAATCGCCAATATGGGATCCTCATATGCGTGCCATGCAAGTCTATGATCCAACCCGGGCGAGCATCTCTCTATAAACACCTGAACAGCCAGCATCGCATCACCGGCCAAATATGTAAAGACTTACTTGAGCGGCTGAATAAGTTCCCCCTTCGGCCATTTGAAGAGCTCGACGTCCCAGGGGAGAAGGTTACCGCCGTCCCCAGCCTCCAAATATAGGAAGCCTTCCGATGTAATCTCTGCCGTTTCTTTACTATTCGTCGACTAAGAATGCATGACCATATTGCGACACACCGGCTTGGCATATCACCGATGCGAGCTTATGAGACAGGCCAATATGGATCATGCTCTGTGCAAACATTCTCAACGGCAAGGGGTAGGATTCAGTACTTTGAAGTAGAGTCAGTTAGCGCGCAACGATAGCGACCCCGCCTACCTCGAGCAGGTCCCGCAGCTCGTTGCCTCCGAGTTCCGCCAGGCGCACAGCCTCCTGTACGATGAGCTGCTCTTCGGCTGCAAGGACATCAGCCCGGTCGAGGCCTGGAGGGTACAGGACGACCTAGACAGCGAGGAGTATGGCGACTCGTGGGTCAGGCACCCGAGGAACGCGGAGGTGCTTGAGCCGATGGAGGATGTGCTGCTGCTGGAGATCGAGGTTCAGATCGTCCTCGGCACCGGCTCGGGCAAGACGCTCATCGTGATGGTGGCCGCATCGCTCGCGGGAGCCGGCACCACAGTGCTCATCTTGCCCACCGTGGCCCTCCGCGGCAATATGGTGGGCCGCCTCGACGAGGTCAGACTAAGGCATCACGTCTGGGAGCGGGAGTCGAGGAGGGTGGCGCCGGTCGTCATCGTCTCGGCCGAGGCGGCTTGCATAGACGGGTTCCTCGACTACGCCCACCGGCTAGTAGATCGCCAGCAGCTCGACCGCATCGTCATCGACGAGTGCCACCTTACTATCACCGCGAGCAGCTACCGGCGGTCCATGGCGATGCTGGCGTGGCACCTGAGGCAGATCCGCACGCAGACGGTCTGGCTCACGGCGACGCTGCCGCCGGTGTACTTTGACGTCTTCGTCAGTCACAACAAGCTCGTGCGGCCGCGCGTGGTGCGTGAGTCGACCAACCGGGCCAACCTCCGGTATCTCGTCTAACGCCAGAGCGGCCCGGGCTCGGTCGCCGAGAGGGTCTTGGGGGTTGTGAGGGACTGCTGCGAGAGGGAAGACATGTTCGACAGGGCACGGGATAGGATCATCGTCTACTGCCTGACCAAGAATATGGTGGACGAGGTGGCCAGGAAGCTAGGCTGCTAGTCATACACGGGCGAGATAGTGTCGGAGGAGGAGAAGGGCGCCGTGATTGACCGCTGGATCCACGGCCACGAGGAGGACGA
Organism: Fusarium sp. M6JPR69; assembly: GCA_037576055.1. Lineage (NCBI taxonomy): Eukaryota > Fungi > Ascomycota > Sordariomycetes > Hypocreales > Nectriaceae > Fusarium > Fusarium sp. M6JPR69. The sequence goes on from JBBEOF010005476.1 coordinate 4,080, forward strand.
GTGGCCCGTTATTGTGGCCACGAGGAGGACGAGTGGCCCGTTATTGTGGCCACGTCTGCTCTGGGACCCGGCTTCGACTACGCGCACGTGCGGTTCGTCATCCACGCTGGACCTCCGTCCATCATGATAGACTTCTCGCAGGAGTCCGGCCGGGCGGGCCGTGTTGGCAAGGTGGCCGAGTCCATCATCCTGCTCAGCGCCGCGTGGCAACCACGACTGGAGGGCGAGCCGCTCAGCGAGGACGAGGAGTCCATGCAGCTCTACCTCACGCAGCAGCACTGCTGCCGCGGCGTGATGAGCCAGTTCCTCGACTCGCTGGATGACTGGAGATGGTGTATGGCCGGGGATGAGCTCTGCGGAGTCTGCCCTGGATATTACTCCGAGCGGCGGCCATCGGGTATCAAGCTCAGCCTATCGGGAACCAAGCCTCCGTCCTCTCCTCCTATAGATCTTCCCCCGCCGTCGTTATCTCCTCGTGTAGCAGCCAAGCCTGCCAAGTCGACGAGGCAGAGTGGCAGTGGTGGTGGTGGTGGTGGTGGTAGTGGCTATCGGAGCAGCAGGAGCATTTGGCGAGAGACTATCCTGGATGAGGGTGGTGAGAAGGTGATTGTCGTCAGTGCCATGGCAGTCGAGGAGGAGGAGGAGGAGGAAGGGACGGAGAACCAAGGCCAGGACGAGGACGAGGGCGAGGACGAGGTTAGGGATGGGGTTGGCATGGTGCGTCAGGGAATGACCTTTACTGGACCAGCCGAGGTTCTCCGGCAGGATCATGTACGGGGTGAGGCGCTGAGGCGATACGAGAGGGATCTAGAGGTGATGGAGGGGTGCTGCCTCTACTGCCGCGTGGAGTGTATGCCGTGGGAACACCAAGCCAGTAGCTGCTCGCGGCGTCACGACTGGATCAAGGCTAAGAAGAAGGCGCTCGCGGACTGCAAGGGGCGCAAGGTCGAGTGGATGGACCGCTTCTCGGTCTGCTGGCGGTGCTACCAGCCCCAGGAGGTATGCCGCGAGGCAGATACGGCGGTGCAGGGGGCGGGAGAGTGTCGATACCGAGATATGATCATGCCGGTCTGCTTTGGGGCCTTTACGCGGCCAGACAGCAGCAGGTGGTTCGAGAAGCACTTTGGGAGGAGCTTCAAGACGGTGGAGGAGTACATGATCTGGCTCGGGAACATACTTGGGCATTGTAGAGTAGAGTGGAGCTCTACCCCACCCGGGTAGAGTGGGTAGAGTGGTGGAAAGAGTAGTGGGTAGAGTAGTGGGTAGAGCTCCCTCTACTCTACAATGCCCAAGTATGCTCGGGAAGGCTGCCTCGCTGGATGGCACGCGTTGTGTGCAGGCCAACCGAGTTGCGGCGATTATATTAGGCGAGCTAGGGTAGGGGACTATGGAATAATGATGCAGATAATATGGGTAGATTGGGTGATATGGACTTGCTCATAGAATAGAAGAAGAAGAGAGCGAGGCGCAATAAGGAATATATATAGAAACACCAATTGCGGGCTATTAGGTAGTGTAGGGTAGGCAAAAGCAATATCATCATAATAGCAAAAAGAAGCTCTTCGAGGCTAGCGAGATGCTTCCGAGAGTTAAACCCGGGTTTATCCCTTAGTTAGAGGGTAGTACTATCATCTGATAACTCCTCGGATAGAGATAACTCTGCGTAAAAGTTAGGGGTAGTCCATGATATCCTCGTCGGCAAAGCTCCAATAGCTATCCACCTGGTTAATAGCAGCCTCCCCGATGTTGATACTTAGGGTATTGTCATAGGCCTCTAGGAACCTACTCGCATCTGAGAATTGACTAATGTCAAGTGAGTACCTCCACGAGTATTGCATAAAGTTATGCATAGCAAGAGCCAGTCTTGGGACCTCCAACTGCCTTCTTTCCCTCCTATTCTCTGCCGCGTTGCCAGTGCGAATGACCCTCCATAAGAATCCATCAGGCTGCGCACTCAGGACCGCTCTCGTACCGCTCACAAACCTCTGCCAGCGACGTATAGCCTCCTTCTCGGGCTCTGACCAGTTGTCCTCAGGCTCTGGTGCGCCAAGGGCTAATCCAGGGGAAGGCGGGTCTGTAGGGTTGATCAGGTAGATTATCCCGTCATAGAGGATATGCTGAATTAGGAACTCGCAAGATGAGGACCCTCGCGCCGCTGGACCTTGGTGCTTCAGGAGGCAAGAGATAAACCGAGTTGCCCGCGAGAGCAGTCCCCAGGTGCCGAGTGAAGCGTTGAACTCAGTGGGCTGATCTGGGTTAGTAGAGATTGCTCTTTCTCCTGCGAAAAAGCCAACAGTATCATCGCCATGGATGAGAATATGGCGTCTATCGTCGTTGTGTTCGAGAATCCTGTAAAAGGCCGACATAAGAGCAGCCTTGTCTCTCTCATCGGGAGGGTATGCGGTCGGGGGGCCCCAGGAGCCTGATGCCGTGGTCCCGGGAAACGTGAAGGAAGGCCGGTCATAATAAAAGTCGGCTTGGGGAATGTCGTCATGTAGCCTATCCCATTCAGGCGTTTGCGGGTCAATGGGTATAAGCCCTGTAGTATGGGGGGGACCATACTGAGGCGTAAAGTGCTTCTTGGCATACACAAAAGACCCTCCAAACATACTAATCTGGAAGATCGCCGTGTGGCATCCTTCTGGAGCACCCCAGCTTCTATCAGGGTATATGCGCATAATGCGGCGAGCAACCTCTCCACGAAGGCTAGTTGGTTCGATAGCGGCGGACATTATTATCGAAATAGTCCGAAAGGGCTAAGGTTAGTATAGAGCTTTATTGGTTGAGGTCGTCGTAGTGGACAGTAGTGGTTTAAAGTTATGATGAGAAATAATAGGAAGGAAAAGGAAGAGAGGGGAGGCAGTGATAGATCTTTATAGTTGGAAAAGGGAGTGAATATGGATGGTAGTTAAATGAGGTAAATGTGCTGAGGCCGAACAGGTGAACGTTCCAGGGCTGAACAGGTGAATGTTCCAGGGCTGAACAGTTGAACGTTCCAGGGTTGAACAGGTGAATGTTCTGGTGCGGAATAAGTAAATATTCTAGGGCTAAACAGGCGAACATTTCAACTGCACAAGTGATCATTCTAGGGCTTGGCCTTGATGGTCTCATCGCTGTCCTTATCTCCGAGCAGAATCTGTCTATAGACTTCGTGCCCCTAGTCCTCTCGTCGTTGCGTCTGGCCTGGCGCCTATTTTACACTCATGGCACATCTCATTGAATAATCCTTTGTCCCAGACATGGTCTTTGAGACAATGGCATTGTTCATACCAAACTACCCTACACATATCGCACAATTGGACAACAAGACCTTCCCGCCGGCATAATCCATATCGCACTCACATGGGCAACATCTACACTTATCTGACCGCAAAGCAATCACTTGGTTCACTTGGGGTCATAGCCATCACGCTGTCACGCATCAACACGGAGTCCATCACAACACGCGTAGTCATCGCCGTGGTTTATAGGCAAGGCAAGCTACTATACACTCCCTGTTTCATCCGTCCCCTAACCTGTCCTGCCGTGTACGCTACCGCCCATGGCCCCAGCCGCGCTCAGCACTCACTGAACTCATCCTGGGCGTCCTCCGCCGCCGCCTCCTCCAGCAGGTTCAGCTCCCTCACCCCGCCGTTCTCATGGCTCCGCAGCGAGGGATACTTGCACGAGACCCTCGGGCAGCTCGCGCGGTTCAGCTGATCAACCCCGTACGAGCCCGGTCGCCGCACCAGAGACTCCTTGCCCAGCAGCGGCCAGCTCTGGGGCCCCTCGGTGGCCGACGTTGCCAGGTAGCCGGGCAGCTTCTCCCACTCGCAGGTGGTGTCCCTCTGCCAGATGCAGTTGGCGCATCGGCTGTTCTGGAAGCCCTTGATGGAGATGCAGGCCGAGAAGGGGAAGAGGATGTGCTCCCGGTTCCAGCTCACGTTGGCCACATATGACTTGACACAGTGGCTGCAGAGGACGGGGTTCCGGACGCCGAGGAAGGCCACGGCCAGCGCCAGCCAGCGCTCCCGCCGGTCGATCAGCTGGTCGACAAAGTGGCCGTGTGGGTGGGCAAAGTCGGCCGGGATGTAGACGGGCTGGAGTGCGGTCGTCGGGATCATGTCGAGGATGGTCTTGATGCCGCCGTCGGCCCTGCCGATGGAGGAGAAGAACCGGGTCGCGTGCTGCTTGGGGTCGTCGCCATCCTCGTCGGCAAACGCGAGCTCCACGTAGAGGGGATTCCCATCGCGGTCGAGGGCCATCCGGGAGCAGATCCAGAAGCGGAGGCACTCCTTCACCTGTGTGATCAGACGGGTCAGTCACCGCCGGGCAGGCTCTCTCGCGCCGGTTCCGCACACTCACAAGACGGACAGACTGGTGCTGGACCCGGTCTCCCTTGATGACGATCGCGTCACGCTTGTTTCGGCTGGAGGGCGTCGGCGTGGTGTTGAACTGGTTCATGGCCAGGCGGCCGATGGCCTTGCCCTGGATGTTGGGGAGCTGCTTTCGAGTGATGTTGCTGATGTCCACCGTGGTCGCTGGTGCTCCTGCGAGCCAGATGATCAGCCAACGCTGTGCAGACGGGCGCGATCTCACTTGGCGGAGGGATAAGGAGCATGGGCAGGTGAAGGAGGGGAGGGGATCGCAGACATACCGGGAGCCATCTTGTCGTTGTGCCCTGGGCTTCCCTGTCGCACGATGGGCAAATGCGATCGCGCCTGCGGGAGGGTTGCGCAAAGAGGCTCGGGCAAATGCGATGAGGTTTGGCGATTCTTGGCAAAGGCTCTCGGGCAAATGGGGTGGTTATTTGGCGATGCTTACGCAAAGAGTCTCGGGCAAATGCAGTGGTGTTTGGTGATGCTTGCGCAAACACTCCCGCGCAGCTTGATGGTGTTTAGCGCAAGGCTTGAGCAAATGATCCCGCGCCGATTGAAGTGGTTTGAAGAGGAAGAGGAGGAAACAAAACTGCACCGAGAGCCCCGCCTGTGAAGATTGTTGTGGTTGAGTGTTGCCACGGTTGACCATGATTCACTGCCGCATCGGATTGACTGTGATTCATATTCGCAACCACTGCCCCCCGCTCAAGATGTAAACAATCGGCGCGTGGCATCTCTCCCTCTTCTTCTTCTTCTTCTTCTTCTTCTTCTTCCTCCACCTCTCGGTCCTCCCCTCTTCTTCCTCTTCCATCTCTCTCTTCTGCATGGGCTGATCAACTCGTGCGCATCGCCGCATCCTCCTCTCCATCGCGGCATCACATCTCGGCCAGCCTGCCTTTGACACTCACGATTTCCTCTGCCCGCATCATCGCCAGCCTACTCTCGGCGCTCACGTCTCTCTCTCTTCGACCTCCTTGGCCTCCTGGCCTTCTTCGATCATCCCCCGCCGACCAGTCCATCGAACAATACCTCCCGCCCGAGCCATCATCCACTGCGCGCTGCACACTCTGCCTCCTCCCCGGTCTGCAGACGCTTGACACCAGGTGAGATCTCCCCCGCCGAAGCCGGATTGACCGTGCTCACCACGCCATAGTCCAGCCTCTAGCCTCACCCTCTGGCTCGTGGCCTTGCGCGGAGACGCCCTCTTGTTCTCCTCGACGCCCAGTACGTGATCACCCTCTTGCCTCTCCCTTGCGCGCGCTGACGACGTGATAAGAAGAGCCCAGCTCTGCCATCTCCTCCCGTGGCCTTGCCTCGCCTTCCCTCCCGTCTCCTCTTCCTCGCCAGCAGCACCATGGCCTCGACTTTCCCTCGCCGACCTCCCAGCTACTTTGCCACGGAGAACAACCAGCTCCCCCTCCTCGCCGGCAAGCTCAAGAACCCCGGCGGACCAGACAAGTTCATCGCGCCCGATGAGCTCCACCTCCTGGACCTGCCGCGGCTGTACCGACAGCAGCCTGCCCTGTTCCAGCCTCGCGATGAGTGGGATACGTCGACCACCCCCTCAGCCGCCGGCCCCGCCCTGCCAGCCCTCGACGACAGCCCGCAGCTGATCATGCGCAAGTTTGCTGGCCGCCAGCGGTCATGCTTCCCTCCTCCGCAGGGCTGGGACATCAGCTGGGGCGAGCATATCTGCCGCCTCTGGAAACTCTGGGTTGATATCGACAAGGAGGTGAAGCTCTCCAGCACCTCTCTCGTCGAGCTCCTCCCCGTCCTCTCGTACGGCTTAGAGGACATGATCTGCCTTGCCCGTCGGGAGCTCGTCATCTACGACGCAGCGGTCAAGCCCAACTCGCACTTTGGCATGTCTCAGGGCAGACCCTTCCACGGCAAGAGTCCCTACCTCGCTGGCTACCACGACAAGGTCTCGTGTGATGCCAAGCTTGGCTTCTCGACGCCCCTCGAATTTCGCCGGGCCATGCATGGGAAGAGGTTCCTCGTCGGAATCATCCACTTCCATTCCATCCCCCACTTCACCACCTTCATCTTCGACCGCGCCCGCGCGCACTTCTACCACTTTGACACGCTCGGTGACCAGCCGTATGCCACGCCGGGGGCTGATCAGGTGGGTCGCATGCGCTGTGCGGTCTTGGCCATGCGTGAGACGCTCATGTGGGCTGGGCAGCCCTTTTTCTTCGACTTCTTTGGCGTTCCCGTATCGGAGCAGCCCAGAGGATGGGAGTGTGGCATACTCAGCGTGTTCTGCCTCTTTCTTACCCTCCGCGGCCTCGTTGGCAACCAGTACGACGACGTGGATATCAAGTATCGCTCTAGGCCTGTGACGATCGAGGGTCAAGACCACATGGGCGGCATCGTCCGGCATCCAGAGCTCCCCATGCGCGACTGGATCCTCGCCAAGGGTGGTGATCCTGTCCTCTCCCGCGACCGCATCAGTGCGTGGTTCCAGCGTGTCATCATGGATGAGCTCGGGGTCCCGGGAGCACGGTGCCTCGAGAAGGGCAAGAACCCCAGCACCATACGCAGTGGCAAGCATGCCAACCTGATCAAGTGCCCGGGAGACGACCTGTCCAACTCACGCCTCCCCATCCAGCAGCTCTACACCAGCCTCGGAGGGTACCAGCCCATCGCATTTGACAACGTCGAGCTGACCTACGCCTGGCCCGGGGACCGGCTGCTGAAGTTGCCAGCCACCCATGGCACTGGGTCATACCGGAGGAGCCATGCCGCCGGCCCCGGTGGGGTCTTTGCCGTGCCCGAGATGTCGGTACTGGCCAAGACTTGGTACAACGACCGCGGCGTCCAGATCGAGGGCAACTTGCCCTGCCAGCCACGTCCCCGAGTTGATCACGTCGATCTATCTGCGCTCGAGGCTACACCACCATCACCCGGCACGCCCAGTCGACCTGGCATCGACGCCACGCCTCGTGGGACCCCTGCCCAGCCCAAGACTCCTGCCAGCCGAGTCTCTGTCCGCCCTCCTCCCGCGGAGACACCTTCTCTCGGCCTCAGGGGCCTCTCCATCCAGAAGCCAACGAAGCCAGCCGGTGCCCAGAGCTCCACGCCCTCCAAGCCTGCCAAGGCCTCTGCTGCTCCCTCGCCCGGTCCCAGCGCAGAGGATCACCCCCTCCCCGCGCCCAAGGTCTTCAAGACCAGGCTCGTCGTCGAGGTGCCCGGCCCGTCATCGAAGTGGAACACGCCATCGCCGGTGGCCTCTGCCTCGAGGAACAGCAGATCTCCCGCCTCCCCGCTGAACGACTCGCCTGGATCTCTTGGGCCAGGCCGCGACCACCAACGTGCCCCATCTGCTGGGAGCCCAGCCACCGCTGCCATGACTTGGTCTGCTGTCGCCTCTCGAAGTGGCTCGCCCATGAGCACGTCGTCTCGCCACACTGCCGGGCCAGGCCAAGGGAGTCTCCGTTCCGGGCAGTCAACCCGATCCGCCGCGCCTGGCAGCCCTGGGGGGTCTGCCTACTCTCCCTCAACCACATCGTCGCCCTTGGCCGAGCCAGAGGCGCCCGCCTTGCCTCGCACCAGGCCAGCATCTTCGCGTCTGGCTGATCCAGTGCCTCGGCGGCGCATGAGGCCAGCCGTGGATAGCCCACCCCCGATCTGGAACGCAGAACAGGTCCCGTGTGATGAGGTGGCGCAGCAGCAAGGCTCTGCGGGCAACATCGGCGACGGAGCCAACATCATGTCCTGGATTCCCGGCACGTCGGTGGAGCTTGCACGCGTGGAAGGGAGAATGACCACTGTGCTCACCAACGGGTGCTTTGCGACGCATGTGCCGTCGGGTATGGTGAGCATGGAGCAGTGGATCCAGATCATGGAAGCGGCTGAGCGACCCTTCCGACCTCAGGTTGCGCAGGCAGAGTCTCGGGATGAACGGATGAGGCGTCGCCAGGAAGCCAGGGGTGATGGACATCAGTGATAGATGGGCGGGCTCAGAGATGAGGGATTGATCACGTAGGTAGACAGCAATGCAAGTGAGATGCGTGTCTATTATATATTATATGATGGTCGTGTGCTGTGAGCTGGTGGCAGAGGCTCGACTCTTTGTCACCTACTCCTCCGTGGCCAGGGTGAGGCACTTAGTGTGACGGTCAAGGTTCCCAACGTAGCAAACCGTAACCCAATTGGTTTATGTTGGCAGTTGTGACGGGGCGTCGTACTGAGCGTGGGGTGGCGAATCACGTCTGATAATGTCA
>JBBEOF010005477.1:0-12656 GCA_037576055.1 Fusarium sp. M6JPR69
CGATAACAACGATGATCAGTGGTGCGAGTCTGGAGGTAAATATATCCTGTTGCAACCCACCACCACTTTCAGGAGCCAAGAGTGACTTTAACAATCCTCCCTTACCGGAATGACATCTATTTGCTTCTTATGAGGTTTGTCTCGTCCTTGTTATTATCGCCCGGGGGGGGGATGATTGCATTTAACACTTGACTTGCCATGATAACTCATCACCTATACAGACGGTGTATAAGTCCACAGAGGTCGAATAGTCTCAGACAATACCGACTCCGTAGTCACTTGGTATTCAAAACTATGAATCATACGAGTTAAGAGTTATGACAGTGGTATACGGTAGCGTGTATTAAAGTAAAAAACCAGTCTGACACATGGTGGAATGAAACTCCCAACATCACAAGACAAGGAGGAAAACTCAGATACAGGACTGCAGTAGAACCTCAGAGGTGCCCCGACCATGGCAGGGCTTAAACAACTCTTTTTTATTGTCCCCCGTCAGGTTGTGTGAATCAGTTGTGGGTGGAGGGGATGGAGCATCTTCTTCGAAGCCGTGGGGAGGTATAACCCTGTCGCTGTTCGGAGCGGGCACGCGACCGCAGAAAGCTCTTTCAACCACATTTATCGCCTCGGCCTGGATGTACTTTTGAACGAGAGAGCCGTCGCAGTACGCATGATCGAGGGCCAGTCGTCTTAAGTCATATAGTTGGCCTTCCAGAATGCTCTTCTCGAGTGACAAGGCTTCGTGGAGCCGCTCCTGGTCCTCAAAAAGGGATGAAAGGTTCCTGTGTGTCTCGCGTTTGCGTTGACGACACTTAGCGGCAGCTTTCCTATTCCTCTCACGGTTTTTTCCCCTCCTTGCCGCGTCTTCCTCCCCGAGGGCTTCGTTTCTTTTCCTCTTCCTCTGCTCAAGGGCTTTCTTTCCTTTTCTGTCCTCTTCAGGGGCTTTGTCACAAGGTTGACTCTTTTCTTGCCTGCCTCTAGGCTTGGAACCCTGATCTTTGTCCTTTGATAACCTTTCGGAGCTCGAGGTATGTGATTGAGGCCTCTGATGCTCTAGGACGGACACATAGTCGTCTCTGGTTGGTCTTGTATCCTTCGATTCGTCGTCGTCGATAATTGGAAAGGATGCTCGTGGGCACATGAAGGTAGTCGGGACTGTTGGGCTTGGTGTTGGGGGAAGGTAGAGGTTCTCATGTGACATGGAGAATCGATCCATCTCAGGTTCGGGCGGCACGAAGCTCAACGAGTCAATCGCTGGTGCCTGATACAACGCGACATCCGAGAGACCTGGTGTGACTTCTCCCCCGAAGGATGGGGACGGCATCGGCCAACATCCCGGCGGATAAAAGTGGTGGTCGTAGCCCAGCATCTGGTAATGGTCGTTGATGCTTCCCATTGAGTAGTCCCAATACGAGTGGAAAGTAGTTTGACTGAGTCACCAGAAAATAGGCAGACAAAGGTAAAGTAAATTAACCTCTGGAGCGTTTTCCCGTTCAAATAAAGGCACCAGAATGAGCTACCAGTTGCAAGATGGCCCGCGGAATCAGAGTGCTCAGTCGCCCTCGATTCTCCACAGCTATAATGGTTGCATTCCATCTCAGCCATCGGGAGATGGACGAGCCTTGGTGTACATGTTTGGTCGTCGCTACAGACGGGGTATACCGACATTGGATTTTGGTTCCGAGTAGTTGATGGCGAGGAACCAGACTTTGCTTCACCTCCTCAGCTCCGAAACCGCCACCTCTGGCAAATGCAATTGTTCCCCCCCTTCGGCGTTGACCGGCTCGCATGATAAACTGATGTGCGACTGCTTCGCTTGACCCTGGTCACCCCCTATCAATATCGGCTGTGCAGAGTCTATTAAGGGACGATGTAACCCTTCCCTGCCAACCTAGGCGCCTGCGCGCCACCACTTCAAATCAGACCTCAACCGATCCTCATGTTGAATTGTCATTATCTGCCATCATAACAGGCAAGATGGTTTGCGAACCAATGCATGTGATCAGTAGGTGCCAAACCTCCACTTGAGCACTTTCATGCGGTACCTACGAAGCTGCATGGGATCAAGGTCCGAGGGAGATTGTCTGGCCATCCCTGGTCGATGACAGGGGTGATGTCGAGTGTTGGTTGTTGGTTGTTGGCTCTGTTCTCCAAGAGGGCGCGGAAGATCCGGGACCATTTTTAACTTTCTTTTTCTTTTCCCACCTGCCCGATTCGGACCGACTCACGAGACGTGCGTTGGGCTCGTTTTGCCCTCTGAACAATGGCGATTTTGGCCCTTTGTCAAGGTCGTCATCAAGTTGTTGTACAGAGATTGCCGCGATGCAGTTCACACGCGCCTAAAAGCCTGTCTCGCATCAGGGACTGGGACCTCTTACCCAATCATTTCCGCTAAATTGCCGGGCAAGGCACAGTATGTCGCTGCAGGCTAATTGACAGCAAGGGACCCTGGCGCCAGTGAAACTCAAACATGTCGATTCAACCATTGATTGGACTGAGTGGAGCAGGAGACGCGAGGTTAATATCATGCATGGCAACTCATGTCCGCTCACAGTGTTGTATCCAAGAACGCTTCGCTGAGCAACTGAGGAGCTGGCGTGAGTGTGCCGCCAGTTTCTTCAGCATGTCCGATCAGGCAAGACGCACGCGCACCTCAATTTGCAAGCCGAGAACTCGTCTGATCAGCTTTTCCATGGAGCGTCTCTGTTCATGGGGGTCTTGCCGTTGGACAGTCTGGGGAAGCGCAAGCAAGCTAACGCAACCTGGACCGATATGGAGCACTCTGAGACTGGTCGCTGCACGAACCAACCTGGTCAAGTCAAGGGTTAATGGGCCAAGATTCGCACCGTCGGCGCTCACCATGCCAACAATGTCCATCTGACTGTGAAGTTGATCTATCATTATATTCCTTACACACTTCAGTTGCTCAAGCAAGGTTGTCCCAGTCCCCGCCGAGCTCTGTGCCCACCTGCCCCGCACGATCTCGCCTATGGCAAAGACGTCGTTCGCGAAGCTGCACCTGACTGGCCACAGGGGAAGGGGGAGGCTGCTGCCTTCTTCTCTGCGATAAGTCCATAGAATGTTGGGGTATCGCATCAAAACCACCAATCGCGTTTCGACGCATACACCACTGAGTCTGTTGACCTGATAAAGGTCCGAGGTCAAGTATTCTTGGCGGTCGGGAAGATAAATGATGCCATTGACGGCACCCTGGTCCGTCATGCCAGGGCCGAGGCTAACACCAAGCTCCACAACACGATCGTTCGGAAGGGATAATTGCCAAACATGCACCCGAAGCTCAAAGGGTAAGTTGGAAAAGCCCGCCATGCGTGACAGGCCTTTCAGATGAAACAACATAGACTTTATTAAACCTCAGGGATGCCCGTTTTAGTCGATAAAATGCCACCTACATGGGAAAATGCTGACGTTAGAGTTGAGGGAAGATTGAGTGAGGGGGCGAGCCTTTGACAAACATGGAGCGAATCACGACATCTTGGATCATTAACAAAAATGGAGCGGCTCTTCAGGGAAGGATTCACGGCTGTAACACTGATGACGGGGTGTTGAGGATATCGATCAGTCGGCTTTACTTTACGTTGACATTTGTGAGGGATATAACGAGGCGCTGCTCAAGGCGTCCGGCTTCCCTGACGATGTCATTATAACAATGGACAAAACAAACTTTTACAATGATCGCCGCAAAACGTTGCTCGATTACAATCGGGAGCAGTCCCATATCGCCCGGATCAATGAACTCATTGCGGCGCAGGAGGGCTGTATCCCTGCTCTCCCGACATACCAGGCATGGGTCCCTCCAGACCCTTGTTTCCCACTGGAAGCTGCCCAGTCGCCTCAATTCTCGACCTACTCCCAACCAGACATGAGCGTGTCTTCAACCTATCAGTCGACGTTCAGTCCGAGCGTTTTGGGCTGCACAAGTCAAATGAGACCTTCAACAGCCGGTCCATCTCAATCTTGGTCACCAGGTTATCTCCTCCCACCAGAGACGATGTTCCAGGGCCAACCCACTACACACATTCCAATCTCATCATTGATCGAACCTGGCCCGTCATCTCAAAATATGCAGGCGTCACCCCAGTTGCCCTACACCCAAGAAGATGGGGAACAGACCCCAACAATGCCTGAGGAGCTGATGTTTCTTGAAGAAAGGGACAGATTCATTGTTGAAAGAAAAATGAGGCAGGAGACTTGGATCCAGATGGAAAAGGATTACGAGATTAAGTGGGGGAAAAGGACCGGCAACGCTTTGAAAATGAGGTTTCATAGACTAAAAAGGAAACATTCGACGGTGCGAAGGATGTTTGGCGAAACAGGTTAAGGGAGTGCATTAAACCCATTTGCTCAAAAGGTTGGTCAGCAATGAAGTGGAATCAGTCGATGGGGAAACGACTTGAAAAAGAGGGCCGTCACTCCGGCGTATTGTTAGAAGAGGCCAACAGTCACTCTCTGCCAATGTTTCAAGCAGGAAATGTAACCCAAGTTTGTTACACTGCTGATATCACCTCACACTGACCCTTTTAGGAGGGGAGGCATAGAGAAGCGGTTTCGCTCCTTGACGGCGGCGCATGCATGTGTAATCGAGCGGATTTCACAAGGCCGAGTTCTGATAATCGTCCAACAATCTGAAGGCGTGGCAAGATGGAACAAACCGGTTGACGTCGTTCCATGATTCCTGTAACCAAAAAGGTGGCCGCGGCCTTCCTCATCCTGGTGATAGTTTCATGGTGTGTTGAGCTGAGGGTTGCGGCAACCTTGTAGATGCCAAGTGCGATGACAACTGAATGATCACAACTTGGTAACGCTGTGGCGAGACATGGATGTTAAACCTAACTGGATGGCAAAGTTCTTCATCTTGAAATTTTGCGCACAGGGGTTGATCGTTTGGGAGACTCGGAAGAAGTGTTCCGTCCAACTGAGTCTGGTCAGGGTGAGCGTGTGATAGCCATCAATTGCTCAATCACTCCTACAAGGGTTGGGTGGAAGGAACAAGGATGAAGAGACAGAGTTTGATGCGTGCTGACCATGGCGATGAAACAATCTTGGACATGGAAATATGGGCCTGCCAGGGGTGGCATCACTTGGAAAGATGTGAGACGCGACCCACAGGTTCATCGTCCAGGCCATGCGCGTATCACCATCTGGGGGAAAACAGAAGTGGCACTTGCCTACACTATCACGGCCACCAAATTTGGCCTTGAGATCGTGCCAAGGAAAGGGGCAAGCGGGATGGTCAACCAATGTGGGAAGAGCAATGGGCCTTCATGAGTACCACACATTGATCCTTAGGGTTTGCGAGACGTTGACGAATGCAACGGTGGGATATGAATCTGTCTTTTTGGAGTGGAAAAAGGACCATTCTAGTAGATTCTTTGCCACATTGCTGAAAGTGACCACTTGCTCTGTTAGGGACCTGAGCAGTATACCTATAACGCTTCAGCTCGTCACTCGTCTCTGGACCGGTTCCGTATGTTCCACGACCAAACTTTGATCTATCAAATCAGGTAAGTGATGTTTCTGCCTTGCACTTCAGCAGCTCATGTGAGTCCCTCTAGAGCAAGATATCACGGCCAGGTTCGTCACGCCAGATCACCACTTTTCTCGACTTTCACCCTCACACGATACCATTCTGTTGCGTGTCAGTACTGAAGCAAAGCGAGTGCCGAAGAGGCATCCTGAAAGACAGCAGGCATACTATGACTGGCATTAGCGGATCCACGGCGTGCCCTCCGCAATGCCAATCATCGGGCAACCTGGGTCACAAAGCTGTGTCTGGCCCCGCCGTCACATTTGTGAACGCTGGCGATGAACATGGTTTGCCAACCTCAGATCCATTTCCGCCTCCAACAGACCCCTCGCTCCTGCAGCCTCAGTCATTACCGCCGTTGCAAGAGGGGGGCCTCCGTCGAGACCTCTCTCTACCCCCGCTCTCGACTGCTATCCCCGTCAGCGTTGGCCCAACACCATCCGTTCATGTTCGCGAGACGTGGCCAGTCCCACTCCAGAATGTGGGATTGCCCCTCCATCACAGCCACTCGTTACCGGGCACCAACTTTCACCGCCTGGATGGGGGAATCCGGCAGCGCGTCGCGGTTGCCTGCGTGTATTGTCGAGGTCGCAAGGTATGCGGAGCATCTTCCCCTGGGTCTTTGGATTGTTGCTGATCATCAAGATTCGGTGCATTGGTCACCCGGGTGCCGTTGATGGGAAGTGTCAGAATTGCGCGCGCCGTGGGTGTCCGTGTGTCTTTGCCAACCAGGGGGGTTCCGCCGCGTTTATTCCTGTCGAGGTTCCCAATCATGAGGCCCTGGCGCCTCAGGGAACGTACCACGCGTCTAACAAGCCGAAGCCGGTCTTGCCTGGCCACGCTCAGCCGCCTGCGAGGCCGGGCTTCGGATGCCAGGGATATCCACCAAACCCGGGATGCCCACAGATGCCAACTGGAGGACGGTCTCATGCCGACAATGGGTAAGTTCCCTAACCACCCACTGTGCCTGCGGCCTATGGAGCTGATCTGTTGAATTACAGTGTCTTGAGCGACCAACATGCTTCCCCAGCGCCAGCCACGAGCAATGGCCCCTCTGGACGACACTGGGGCCACTGGTCACCAACGCTGGGCCAACAACGACCGGCCCCGGCAGGCATCCCCTTGGTGGATGCTAACCGAGCGTCAATCATGAGACTGAGCAGCATTCTCGAAGCGGATCCGGGGTAGCTTGGCCGGGATCAATGGATTGGTTTTGTCGATAACTGGGTCGCATCTTGTTTGGCTGTGTGTGGGACGTCTGCACTCCTCATTCTTGCGTTGTCATCTAGTTACTTTTTACGGAGTGAGAGTCATCCTAACAAACTCGGATCGCGCGATTGCCGAAAGAACCCTGCCAGTGCAGCACGGATCTGTAGGGTCCACTGACAGTGCTTGAGATTTACTTTAGGGATGCGAGAACTGAAGCTCAATTGGACTGCATAATTACCATATCTGCAGAGCTCACATTGAGGGTGACTGTTATGTTGCAAGTCGTCGCATGTTTGCGCCCGCCCTGCCAGGCACTCGGGCTTGGCCGTGTTGCCCCGATCATGTTGGGCGTGGGTAGGAGATCCCTGACTCGAAGCGATTTTGGCGTTTCATCACAGGGAATCGATGAGAAAGCCTGCTCAAAAGCAAAGTCGTGTTGGCCCAATATGCCGGCCACCTACACTCCAGTTATGCAACCTCTTGGCTGCAAACTCAACTGTGTCTTGAGTCGTTACGCTCACATGAGTGATGATGCATGTACTGGGGGCGCATTGTGCATGTTGGCTCGTACTGATTCCGACAACCCCATCCTCGCTCCGTTGGATGTGGCATTGCAGCGCAATGATAGGGCCGGATTTTCCGGTTAACCAGGGCAAACTGTGACGATTCTCACTGTCACACCACCGGATATTCTTCATTACGAGCCGGGGCTGGGTCCAGGACATCCGATGTTGGTCCTTGACGATTGACCTGCAGCGTGGCCAACATGATCCCAACCTCACTGCATGATGATGAATGATTAACTCAGACGACTTTCGTCACTCTTTGTTCCGTCCGGCACAGCATGGGATAACCGAGGGTCGTTCGCATGGCGAAGCTTCATCCGACTATGCCGATCCCGATCCCCCCCAAGCTCATTCCAGCGCGCCCCTCAAGACTCTGCTTCTTTTCCTTTGTCGTTCATGCTTCTCCCTGCATCGTTGCTGTCTTCCCGGCGTTATTCTTTCAACTTCCAATATCCAAGTTCCCGACGTCCAAAAATCAGACTTGTGCGTTGGTTAACAAGCCGTTTCCAAACCCTCAGGGCTGAAATGGAACACCTGCAAAGTGTCAATCATGACCATTCAATGCTGGCCTTTTGCGAATGGTCTTTTCGGTTTCGGAACACAACGGCAAGAAGTTGAGGCCTGGTACACCCATCCGCGTCCGATGCACACGACCAGATCAACGAGCTCTCAGCTGCTTGCACCAGACAGCATCATGGGCATGGCATGGAGGTACGGTAAGTGAGCAATGTCTACTGTTTTCTGAGCCTTGTAACAACTGCCAGCACTTCTTAGCAACACAGCTCTCCAATTCTGGCTCTACTCTCCACTTCACCGACATTGGCTATTGAGCAAACTTGCACGGATGCCAACTTGACCATATCGGGTGAAGTAGACTACGAAGAGAAGTCCACGAATGTCTTTGCTTTATGTTGATATGATTCCCCATTAGGTCCTGCGTTATTCACCTCGGCTGATCATATATTACATCTGTACGCCATCGTCCTCCGTTCGCCGTCCTCCGTACCTCCTACCTGCCGAGTATATCTATAGGCTGGCTACTCCTTTTGCCTTTCAACCTCTCATGGTGGCCTCTGACTCCTGGCTCTGCTTGCATCTCGCTTTGGATGTGAGATGGATTCCATCCACGCTCTGTTTCTACTCTGATGTTGACCGGGGGAATATCGGCCAAGTTCCTATTGCAATCGAAGCCACCAAGGTTCTGAGTCTCAAGGAACCATCATTGTGGTCCTGGTTAATCCAGGTCAAGAAGTGTCATCTGTAACTATACGGAAGCAGTGACGAAGATGAATCGTGGCTTATGATACTGGACTTCAATGCAGTTGCGTGTTGATAGATGTTGTGGCTGGCGGCGTCCATCGAAGACGTTGAGAGCAGCAAACCAATGTGTCGTGGGGCGGGTTGCTGAGATGTGGCTGAAGTGTGCTCTGAAGGAATGTGTTCTTTGTTATAGCTGAAGCCCGGCCCTTGATGGGTTAACTGAGCCAGAAGATAGTGCTCTGAAGGGAACACCTGAAGGCTTTGATCGCTGCTGTCTAATCATCAAGGGTACCAAGTGGTACGATGGGGTACTCTTCAACTAGCGTCGGCAAGAATTAAACCCTTGAAGCTCTGCAACTACATGTGTGATAGTCTAGGGTGTTACCAACAAAAACTGTGCTTTTTTCTCGTGTGCTCCCGTTACTTGCCCAACCCCTTCAGCTTGACGCGTCGACTTATTTGCTTCTCTTCCTCAAACTTCCGCTTGCTAGAGCTGGCTTGTGGGGCTACAACCCCCGTATTCTCACCATCAATCAATCCCAAGGGGCACGTGCTTCCACCGAGCAGATGAGTCATTATTCGCTGTTGGAAGCTAGAGTAGGGCATGAAGGAAATTTTTTTGTGTTTGATGATTGGCCACGGAACTCCAGCCATGCTCAAGGTTGGGTGGTCGAATAGTTGGAGGAGTTCAGAGGTGATGTCAGCCTCGAAGAGATGAATGTGTTCGAAGTCTGATTTAGTCGTAACGAGCAGACGAGCCTTGTACGGGTGAGCATCGTCCGTGAGAAGGGAGAATAAGTAGTAAGGGGAACAACGAACCGTGAAAATGAACGACTTCGGCGATCGAGACTCGCGTCTCAGTGACTGAGCCATGGAAAGCAAGACGCACACCAGATAAGGGTCTTGGGACCATATAATGGGCGTGATCCGGGATAGTCTGCGTCGGTATAGGCGTATCACAGGCTCATTGCGATCCCCGCGAGGGTGGGGGCAGGGTGATAGCCGTTCCCTTCGTTTTGCTGCGAGGGTGTCGTAGTGAAAGTAGCCAACCACAAGCTGCTCTCTCGCAATGTGATCCAGATGGGTGTGAAAGACAGAGCACCAATCTAGCCTTTCAACTAGGCGGCTCGCAAAGAAGAAGGTAGGTTTGCTATGGCAGTCACAGATCAGCAACGTGAGCCTGCTGAGAGGCTGTGTTCGCATAGCTACTTCTTACCGACCCTCACGCAGAGGACTGCCTTCATAAACCAGTATGTTCGCCAGAGTGATGCACTTGTACGCAAGGGAAAAAGTGTGTGCAAAGACTCTCGACCACCGTTCGCCCAAGTGAGCATCCTGGGCAGTTCCGTGCGGTGATGTTGTGTTTCCATCGTCGTGGTCAATTTGGTGAAAACAGCAGTTGAACAGTCCCAGGTGCCGCGCGGTCCAGAAGAGAGGATGGATGAGAAGCCAAGGATGATGGCGACTCGGGCTATGCAGCGACCCTTCATGTGTAGCCGACATGACGGGGCATTGCTGGCGACAAGGCTACATGGCAGTGGATGCCCTCATGTGACGATATTTTGTTTTGCTCGGGGCGCGTCACTACGAGGCTGGGGTGGCGGGCGATTCGTAAGGGGGTCTCATACGTTCGCAGCCCCGTACACGCACAGCTGGTTTGATTAGTCAGCCGCCGGAGTCGAGATTTTCCTTGCGCCGATTCTTGCCCCGCCTTGTCCCTTCACTGCCAGCCACCCTCAACTTTCAGGTACCTACCGGCACCTTATTTTAACACTGTCACGTCCGAGTCAATCCTCAACTGCCGCTCTTTAGTCGAAGGCCATTCAGAGTTCTCGGCTCTTTCTGATCTTCCGGCCAGCAAATGGGGACGACAGCATTTATTCGCATATTGGGTTGTTCGACGCGAAGGGTTGAAAGCCACTCCACTCATTCCACTGGCTGCTCGAGTGGAGTGGGTAGTTTATAATCCACTGAATATCTCAGTATAGTGGGTCCACTGGGGGCTTTGGTGGATTATTGTGGATTGGGTGGATTGGCAAGTGCCTCTATTTGTAATGGTGAATCTATTCCCGGCCCACTAGGGCAGGCTATCTCATGAGTGCCCACAAGCCTGCATCGAGGTATTTGCAGGGGGGTGGGGCCAATTAAAATGCGCCAAAGAAGAGATACATTAGTTTCCACCTATTTCTCTATGGTGATAAATGTACCAACACTTCTGATTGTTACAAAGTGCGACTTTGCACACACTACACCAAAATCTCGTCTGTGATCTCGTGATGTTGCTGTTGACCGTCCCGAGAGGCTTCCTTTTGCCCTTTGACCTTATTTCGCCTTGCCGATATCCCAAAAGGGCCGACCAAGGCAGCTCTGACGAAGAGAGAGCTAACCACGCTCTTGATGCTCTTCAATCGAAGCCGCTTTCTAGTCATCATGCCGGTGAAGCTTATATGACGTTTCTGCATTGACCTTGTGTTATCGGCGACGCGATCAAGTCGCACAACGCGATGCCCAAATCAATAATCGAAATTTGACCTAACAGAGGAACAAGTGCTCCTGTAAAGGATCACTTCGATGGATAAACGTGGCCTGCCTCCTACGCTTCCATTATTAGAAATCTTGAAAATACGGTTATATTAATTTTAGATTACAAATCCTGAAACATTGTGTCCCATTCATCCTCAGGCTGGTCCTCTTCATTGTAGTCCTCATGCCTGCCATCCACGTAATCTAGTCTGGTCATGGTCTTGTCTCCGAAATCGATGGCAGTCGAAAAGGAGACCACAGAGGAAGCAATGGTGTCCTCCACACTTTTCCCGGCCAGGATCTGGTACTCCTTATCCTCTCTCTCCATCTCAGCAATTGCCATTTCCTCCATACGTTGTAGCTCCTCTCGCTGGGCTGCTATTCCCCGTAAAGTATCGTCGAGTCTCAAGCGCAGGAGATGCTTGTTACGCTCCAGCTCGTTCATAGTCGCTTGAGTCTCCAGCCGGAGCCTGGCAATCTTGCTAGTACGTCCGGCGTCTCCCAAAAGCATCACCAGAGCCTCGGCATCAAGTAGGAACTGTTCTATGCTCTTCGCACTGACGCGACGCCGGTGGACAGCGGTATGCCGAATGTTGGCAACAGAGCGAAAAAGCTTGTCGAGCGGCTTTCTGGTGTGCTCCGTGTCTGGGAAACTTTTCTGTCGTTTTAAAAACTCATCAGTCCAGCGATTCAGTTCTACCGACTCGGCACAATCCCATCCACGATGTTGCAGAGTATCGGGCATCGCTCGCTTCCCGAAATCGTAGCAAGCAAGCTCCAAAACCTTTTGTAGGTGTACCACAAGCTCATGCTGAGACTTGAAAGGAAGGTAGACTGGAAAGAGCGGCGGCACGAAGGTGAGATCTTGCGAAGTCGACAGCACATTGGTGAGATCTTTCGAGGTAGACGGCATTTGGGCCAGACCTGCGCCAGGTGCCGATATAGGATGACTACCTTTCGAGGTACGGTCGCCGCCAGAGACGCTTGGCCTCAGGTCCCTAATCTGGAGTACTGTCGGGTCGACTGCCAACTTGAGGGTTGCCTCGCCGAGGTCTTCGTAAGGCTTACCCTCCGCGGCCTTGGGACAGCCCTTCTTTACTAACGACAATCTTGATGTCTGTTCGGCGGCAGGGAGTGGCGTTTCTGGTGCTGGCGACTCGGTCGTCCTGGGCGTGTTGCCGTCGATCTGCTTCATAGGGACGGTATCGCCATTCGCCCCCTCTTTGGCCCCAACGGGGGATTTTGCCTCCTCGCCCTTGCTCTCTGTGGGAGTCGTTGACAGCAGTGCAGCAGGTGCTTCTTCGTCTGAGCCCAGCTTCACTGTCGACTCTTCCGACATGTGTGGCTCATCCGTTCCCAGCTCCTTGTTCATCCGCGTCAGGACATCGTCTACCAGACACCCGTCATGCAGACATTGCTCGCATTCGTCGTTTGTGCTGCCGGCCAATATCTTGTCCGGGCTTGCGGGAGGGTTGCATTTGCACGTCAGGTTGACCGACTGCATGAGATAGGTTAGTTTTCACGATGCGCCATCTTCAAAGAACTGGCGGAAGGCT
>JBBEOF010005478.1:0-12642 GCA_037576055.1 Fusarium sp. M6JPR69
TTTACGCGGTGGAACTCCTGCCACAATGGTTCGGCATGTTTATACTGAAGACGACGTAGCTGAGGCTATGTTCGATGTTACTGATAGAGGCCTATCACAGACTGAGGCGGCCCTGAAACGTGGAGTACCTCAGTGGACCATTTCGAGACGACTTTCCGGTCAAGCAAGCAGGAATGAACGTATCCAGGCCCATCAACGTGTTTCAAAGAGTCAGGAGGAGACTCTCGTCCGTTGGGTGCTGCGACAAGAGTCTCTTGGCTATGCTCCCTCGCACAGCCAACTCCGCGCCTGTGTCGAGGCCCTCCTTCAACAACAAGGCGATAACAAACCTTTGGGCAAGCACTGGACCGCCAGGTTCGCCAAACGTCACCCACAACTATCTACCAAGCTTGTAAAACGTCAGGAAGCCGCCAGATTTGACGGGTTTACTCCGAAGACGGTCAATTGGTACTTCGATATCCGGGAGAACGAATACGGCTGGATCAAGCCTGACAACACGGTTAACGTGGACGAGGGCGGCATAATGGCGGGTTTCGGTAAGTCTACTACAAGCACTCTATGGGCTTTTATAGGGCATAGCTAATTGGTTGTCCATGAGGCCTGGATAGCCTCGTAATCGGGAGCTCCGACCCGAAGAAGGCGATGTTGAAAGGCGTTCAGTCGCGCACGTGGGCCTCGTTTATTGAGGCTATCACCGCAACTGGTCGCGCTTTAAAACCAGGGATTATCTTTAAAGGAAAAGAGCTACAGAAGCAGTGGTTTCTTAACGAATTCGAATTGATAGCGGACTGGCACTACATCACATCACCGAACGGCTGGACCGACAACCACATAGCTCTCGAGTGGTTAAAAGACGTCTATCTACCTCAAACAGAGTCTCGTGATGCATCGGATGCGAGACTCATTATCCTTGACGGTCACGGAAGCCATGCACAGGTGAGTCTTTTGGGGTTTTCACCGCAAAGTCCCGCTATAAGATCGCTTACGAGCATCCAGGATGAGTGGATGGCTACATGCTTTCTGAACAACGTCTACTGCTATTACCTACTAGCACATTGTTCTCATGGTTTACAGCCGTTAGATAATAGAATTTTTAATATCATCAAAGGTGCATATCAGAAAGAACTCCAAAACCTGGCTAGTTTAACCGATTCTGCGCCGGTCGACAAAGTCAACTTTATTCGGGCATATGCGAAAGCCAGGGAGGCGGGCATAAGGAAAGAGATTATCTTATCCGGCTAGAGATTTACTAGAAATTAGCCAATAAATCTTCACAAAGTTCTAACACATCCAGAAATTCAACCGGACAAAGAAAAGGTAGTGGAACGGTTCAAGACATCGAGCCCTCCTCAGTTGCACTCAGATGATACGCCGAAAACGAGCCGCCAGGTTCGAGATTTAGCCAAACACCGAAGTCGTCCGATCAGGCGGAAGTACAGTAAGATCGCAAAGGGTCTGAAAGCTTTAGAGATGAAGGTGGCCGTTCAGAATGCGCCCAGCTGCGGCGAGGGAAGAAAAGAAAGACGGTACCGAACCCGAACCGACAATTTATGGCTCTGGCGGAGGCTCTATCTGCTAGAGAGGCTCTTCCTAACTCAAAGGAGGCAGAAATAGAGGTGGATGTGGATGAGGAGGCCGAGTCGGTGATTGAGGTGGGTGTCAGAGGACGAAAGTGAGGACTTCATGGTCGTAACAAAGCACTGCCAGCGCACACGCAGCGGTCGAGAGGTCAAAAACCACGCAGGTAGTAAAATTTGATCAATTTTATGGAGAGACTTTTTACTAGCTTCGATTTTTATTGACACGGTGGTCTATTTTTGCGTGCACCAAAATTTAGATTTTGTATGGGAGGATCGAAATTTTGGTGATGCATTGGGTGGGGCTATGCATTAGGTGGTCCTGGATGGTGTCAAGCTCCGGAGACCTTCGGTTACTATTGGAGGCAAGGACCACTCTCATCGTGAACAAGTTCATGATGAGAGTGAACGACCACAACTAGCGTCAAGCAACAGCCTGCTGTCTATGAATCGGCAGACTGAACACGGGTATAAAGAGACCGACTCTTGTCGCTCCTTTAGATAAGAGGACACGCTCATTTTTTAATCCTCAATCTACACTGATCTTTTGTTCGATGTCTGCATTCATGTATCGGTGCTAGGTTGACAGTGTGTCCCACCAATAGCCTCGACGTTGTAGCTGCCGTAGGGATACTAGGTTGCAAGGGAAGTCAGGGCAATAGGCCACATCGAACAGAGGGATAGACCTAGGGCCCTTAGTCCCCATAGTCATGATATCAACCTGACCATAGCCACAGACAAGGACTTCGTGTTCCCAGCAATCAGGATGTCATCTGCTCTAGCAGGCCGATATCCTTTGAACCGGTTGATCTGATTGAAGATGTGGATCGTTGCTCCGGAGTCTAGGATAGCTGACTTCCGTAGGGGATACCGGGCAGCAGGAAAAACCGCCTTGATGTCTGCTGAGTTACCACGCATACTGTAGAATGTAAGCCTTGCTACACCTGCGGCTGTCAAGTTAATCACTGACGATCGATGGAGATATATTTGGACAGCAAGAAAACCCGACACGGTCTCTAGCAACAGTTCACCATCCTCTGTCGTCTCGGCTTGAGGCGGTCCGCTTGGAAAGAGGAGAATACTTGGAAGGCGTTGAATACGGAGATCAATGACTGTGGAAGCTTGAAGTAAGAGCGGGAAATGGCTTGTATTCGACTACATCGGGGTCGTATTGGTCTATGAGTCGACAGAGGACATCATTGTCGTCATAGGTGCCCATCCGGAGCGTATTATCGTCCCCACAATGCCATAATACCTTCCTTGCAAGTCTCTTCGCGTTGATGATGTTCGTATGGAATCTTGGCACATACGCAACATCAAGGAGGACAAGAGCGCGCGTATTTCTTCCGTCTTCACCACCCAATGATAATCTTTGCGTCTTCATTGGCAATCAAGGGGGTGGGTTCGGTCTTGTGGCTTTACGGGAACAGCGATGGTACGTACACTCGAGCAGTATCCTGCCGCTGTTGTTGGAGCCCCCGACTTTGGTCCCCGATTCGTGCAGCAAATTGTGTAAGGCCGAACTGACTGCATCGGGCTCGCCATTTCCAGAGAAAGTAGGCAATTCAAAGAGTGTTTAATCTTGGTCAGTCAAGTGGATAATAAAACTCGGATTGGGCAGCCTCAGCGTCCATTTGGAAGCCAGGGCTCTCTTGCTAAAACACAGAGTCTGGAACGTCAAAAGCCGATCACGAGGACCCTCCCTGATCGACACCCGAGGGCGATCGTTGCTCTCGAGGGGGATATGGCGAAGTGGGAGGGTCGGTAGTCGGGTGGAAGCCATACCGTGTTTTGCCCGTCCCACTTGACCCACATCTCGTCGAGGCTTAGACCGCAGCCGTAGGACTGTGGTGCCCCGCCAGCCCGAGCTTGCGACCGAGCTTGGGGATCAGGCTGAGGCTGAGCCGCAGTACTGGATCCAGTCTCGTCTCCGGCCTGGACTTCGGCTTGAGCTTTTCCACTGTAGAAATCCGCGGAATCGTTCAGCTGCATAGAGCCCTGTCCGGTGAGCACGAACTTGCCATCGGCTGAGAATGCGACCGACCAGACCGAGTCGCTGTGGCCCTCGAGCGTCTGCTGAAGCGCGCCCGTTGCTGCATCCCATACCTTGATTGTCTCGTCGCCTGACCCCGATGCTATCAGCTTGCCATCGGCTGAGAATGCGACCGAGGTGACCCAGCCACTGTGGCCCTCGAGCGTCTGCTGAAGCGCGCCCGTTGCTGCATCCCATACCTTGATTGTGGCGTCGTATGACCCCGATGCTATCAACTTGCCATCGGCTGAGAATGCGACCGACTCGACCGAGCCGCTGTGGCCCTCGAGCGTCTGTAAGCAGGGATTCCAATTACCTTCCATGATCGGTTTTGGTTCTATCCAACTAATGTGTTCCTGGAATCTCTCTCTAATAACGCTCTTCTTCGGTGCAAAGATAAGCGCTGAAGAGTAGACTTGGAGGGGTGCCTGGTCAATTGCTGCACGGCAGTTGAGGATAAAGCGCTTCGCGTCATGAAGAAACCGCGCGACTTTAGTACTATTATCGGGCTAAATAATGCATCTTAGTAAATGCTGGCGCATAGCTTTGGAACTGACTTACACCAACCAGGGTCTGTAACTCATCTATAAGCCCAATGCTTTCCAATATTCTCCCGATGAGACTTAACGCTTCAAGCCAGTGGAGGAAGTGGCACTGAAGAAATCGGTATGCTTGGTGCTCATCATCAAGCATGACTTTACTCCCCTTCAAGTGATAGACCCAATAGAGGCACGCGTATTGAACCTCGGGTGGTAGGCAGTTGTCGATCGTTTGTATGTCGACATCCTGTCGAAGCCTCCCAGGCATTTGTAGGCCACAGATGTCTTTTGTGAGAGGATGATCCTCTGATAGAAGTTTGAGGCAGCTAGTCACCAGCTTCTTGTGGGTTTTCTCTTCATCGATCCAGAATCGGTCTGTATTGTGGTTATCACGGTTGATAAGAAAGTCTCGGAACGATAGATGCAGAAGTCGTATGGGAGCGTCTTGGTCGGGAGGGATACTGAGTACTGAGTGGAGTAGGTCCAATCTTTCTTTAACCATTATATTTGGTTTCCGAAGGAGATGCGCGAGAGCATTGCTGGAGAGAGGGCTGGCAAGAATGATAATAGAGCCAACGATGTCTTGGAATTCGTCAATCGCCTCTTCTCTCACTGAAGTAGTGAGGATGAGGAGATACATCTCGTGAATTGTGCTCCTCTGTCCCTTGGCTTGATTTTTAATGATCTTTTCCAGCCTTCCCTCCGGCCCGCCCCCGCCGTAGCTTTTGTCTTCAATAAACCGGCAGGAGGTCGCTGCAAAGATGAAAAGTGGGATGGCCATCTTGACCAGGATCTGGAGCTTTGTTTGGCCAGGCCAATCCGAAGGAAGCTGATTGCCTTTTGTGTCTCTGATTTTTGCCAACTTGTAGACCAAGAACTTGGAAATATCATCCTTAATAATTGACTTGGGGACGTCTTGCAGAACCAAATCTTGGTAAGTGCCGCTGATTTCGTCAAATTGGGAGCGGATTGGGAATTCCGGTCGGCTTGTCAAGAAGAACTTTAGGCAAACTGATGTCAATTGCTTTAGTTGTGGCAAGAGGCTAATGATGACCTGAGCATCCTCTTTGCGGTCACACTCGTCGAGGGCATCAACCACAACCGCCATTGTCTTCGGAGTCTTCGTGTCCACGTCAACCTCCTTCAGCGGCTGTAGAACGAGTTTCTTGAACTGTTCATTCATAGCCTTTTCGGTAATGAAGTGGTCAGTCTCGATCGCGTTTCGAACGTGCTGGGCCATGCGAGGGTGTTTTTGGGCCAGTTGGGCGGCGATCGAGGTGAAGAACCGCACTGCTTTGCCACGGTCGCCTTCGCCCCTCTTGAAGAAGAAACTGGCGCCAAGCGCTCCTTTGTCGGCAAGGTTGTGAGCCACAGTACGAGAAATTGTAGACTTTCCGGTGCCTGCCATCCCCTGCAGCCAGTAGATGCATTTGCCGCATGGTTCGTCGACCCAATCTTCAATCTGACGGAGGAGGTCGGCTCGAGTGCCGGGATGGCACTGCGGGTCGTGCTCGTTGCCATGGGAGTCATACGCAGCGCTTGTGACGGGGCGCAGCTTAGCAAGGAAGAGGTCGTCTTGGACATTGAGAACGCGTTCTGATACGCCAATAACTTCTTGCTGCAAGTCTGCCATAATGCCATAGAATTAGTGTTTATTCGACAGTACGATTCTACATTATCTTGGACTAACCTGAGAGAATGTCACCAATTCTCTTTTCAGCCTCAACCTTGGCCGGCGCAATTTGATGCAGAAGATCCTTTGTATATGCAGCCGCCGCCATTGCTGCATAGCCCTGCCACTCTTTGTTCTTATGGGAGTCTGAGTAGTCGCATATACCTCGAACAACTAGGCATGGAAAGTGGTTCATCAGACCAGCCGCTTCCATTTCAAAACACAGAACCTCTTTTTCCGCTGCAAGCGCATCCCGGACCCAAGCATCCTTCATCAACTGGTTTCCTGAAGCAATAAGGCCGTAGTGAATTGCAGGATTATCCTCATCTTCAGTCCGTTCGGGTCGTGCCACCAACCTTGATGGATCATCACAAACTGCCGCACAATTTGCTTCGTGGTTTGGAGGGTGGGTAAATCCGGACTGATACAGTCTGTCGCTACTTGATTCTGGCCGGCTGTACTTCTTCTTCAGTCTTGGCATGTTCTGGAGAATGTTGTTCATGTCTTCTTCAAGCCGGTGGCCATCGCTCTCGTACTGGGCCTTAATTCCACTCACCGCTGCCCGCAGGACAGCTGGGGGTTGATCCAGAAACCCAGTTTGTCGGAAGCTCTCATCTTGTATCGTTTTGCCAAAGTCGTACTGGAACATACCGCCCTTTCCATCGCGAGGAGCGCTGACCACGATATCGCCCAGACGGATATCATGCTTTTGGCTCGGCGCGCCGCCGCCGATGCCGACCATCAGACCGATTCTGACGTTAGGGAAGCTGTGCAGCATGTCTCTTGCGACGCTTGCTGCAGAGGATGTGCCATACTCCCCGTCCGGCAATACGGCGATGACGACTTTATGTTCCTCAATCCTGCCCAAGGTGTAATTATTCTTGTCGTTAGGGGACACATATTCCGGTCGGCCATGCTTTTCATCGAGAAAAGCCTGGGCGGCAACGTACTCGGTACTTATGGCGCAGATCCAGCCGACGGTGTATTCGCTATTTGAGTGGGGGGATCGTAAAGGAGCTCTGTGGCCTCCTTGCACTGCATGCTTCCGTGGCTCACTGCCCACTCGATCCTGGCCATTTTCGCCGTCTACTCTTCTTCGCTTTGGGTCGTTAGATAAAGGCTCCCTGTCGTTATTGATTTCTTGCTTTCTCTTCGACGCGCTTGAATTATTCATGCTTGCTTCCGCGATTGATCTGTAGCTCACCCAACGACTCCTGCGCAGCAAGACCGCCTGGCTTGGTTTTCAATCAGTCTATTGAGCCCGGGCTGCAGGAGGTCACTCTTCTTGGAGTTGTGCAAATGGAATGGGGAGTCGTCTAGCACCAAGCCACTTCCGAGGTCGGCAAAGGCTGAGTCTTCGGAGTAGAGGAATTCGGACGTGGTGTTCCAATCGGATACTGTCGGTTCTGCCCGTTGCAGAGTTTGTTCTGGCTTCAACTTGCTTAAGAAGACGTCAAGCGCTCAGCAGCTCAACACCTTTCAAAGAGCAGGAAAAATTGGATGCTGCTGAAGGAAACCGGTTTGGTGAGGGAGCCCATGACAGAGATGCGAAGGTGAAGGGAGGGGGATTGGAGTGAGGTTAGGACATCAGGCATTGCCTCAGCCCTAGTGGTTGGAATTGGGAGGGTTGGGCATCAACAGTCCAGCCGCTGCTCCACTGCCGATCGACTCTATTTATGGCTGCGTCGGTGCGTTGGCACCTGAGTTAGGCGATAGGTAAGCGCCGTGGCGCTAAAAGCCCGACTTCATTGGAGTGGTTCGCTCCCGACTAATGTCGATGTACATCTCGAGCAGGTGTCCGGAACTGGATTCAGGTGTCCGAAACTGGGTCCCAGATCGGTACGTCATTGGTTGATTTCCTTGCAAACTCTTGGACGATAGATATGATATCGCGGTCGTCGTCGGACTCTTCCAGACACGTTAAAGCCTTGTCCCATAGATCGAGCTCACTCGACTTTGTAGACTGCGCATCTCCTTTCTTTGGCGGCTGTCCGTGCACGGCGGTCACCGTTTGGTGTGTACGAACGATATCTCCATTTGCTGGAATCTTGGCAGTGGTTGGTGCATTGGTGGTTTTCTCAGCCGGTGCCTGGACAATACCAGGGATATCAGTTAGCCGAATGAGAGGTCGGCGATGGGACAGCGGAGGCCGTCATTGGAACTGACTGGGCTGTGACTCGTCTGGCTCATTGCCAGGGCAAAAACAGCTGCACAGCAGGACTCGACACTTCCTTTTCCTCCGTGCGGGCCTGTTTGAGCTCATCTCTACGGTAAACTCCTTCTTCGTGGAACGATTCGCGAAGGCAAGCCGCGGCTGCTTTCTGAGCGCAAGCTGCGGACTCGATGAGAGGTGCTAAAGCTCAATGGCAGAGTGTAACCGAGAAATGCGAGGAAAGAGGCACAAACAGATGGTGAACTGGGACGCAAATACAATGCGAAGATCAAGGGCAGCGTTGGGCAGCAAGAGGGTAAAGAATGTGGGGTTGAGATCAGCGGAAGCATTCCTCCTTATCATGAGGTGATTGTCGCATATCACCACTAGGTTCGTGCGACTGGATATGAAACGCGGCCCGTACTTTGGTGTCGTATATCCGGTTTCACATCCGGTTTGTCGTATCAAGGATTCCAATCCTAACGACATAAGCTTAAATAGCTATGCTCGAACACATGGCTGTTCAATTTCTTTTGTTCTTTAGATAATTCTCATCAATTGACTGGGGCCATCAATCATCCCTGTGGAACCAATTGTCTGACAGTGATTGATGACCAGCGTTGTTGCCCAATCAATCTTAATGGCATGGGCCACGGCAATTGGCGTCGCACGCGCTGCACCAATCATTCCTCCCGCCGATCCTGAGACAAGGTTGCAGTGGCTCCGTGCTGAACCGTTTTCACGTCTTCGTGTCCAATCCACCACAAGTTACAGCTCTGTGTCAATTCCGACATCGGCTTCTCAGCAGCCTGGAGATGGCTGACGATTTTCGAAACGGAGGCGGAGGCATAACAGGGAGAGAGCGGAGCGAAGTACTGCGAGGTACTTACCCGTCCTGCTCTCCGTCACGCTGGACCCTTAACATAACACTCCGCCAGCAGTCCAACTCTGCTGTCCTGGAGTGGCATCTGGGCCACCTCGAGGAGCTTGCCCGGATCTAGCCTGCTGCTCTGCACCTCGACCAACTCGGAGGTACAGCCATGAAGAGGGTGAGTAGGTTTAGAGACGCCGTGAGTGCTTGGCCATTGGACCATCAACAAAATGCCAAGCTTCTGGATGTGTTGCGCATGTTTACTCCAGCTTTGCTCGCTTGGCGGTTGAATTATCATACAAGGCAACCTCTGGAGTTATCTTCCGCTTTGATGAACCCAAGGAAATATTATCAAGGCACTGGGAGTCAACAACTGTCCCCAACTTCTCCTGTTGCCGGCTGCTTTGCCTGTCTGCACAGATATCTGCGACAGTATCGGCGTCGTCGCTGGGAGAGCTAGTCCTCGATCTGTCAACTAGGTGCTCGTAGCCTCGCAACCTCCTAAGCCAACTTTTCTCTTCCTGCTCTCCATCATCCGGTATCAGACATCGTTTGGCCATCTCCTGCAGCTCCTCAAAGCTGATTGTATCCCTGACCGAGCGGTCCTCATGAACCTTCAACAGTCGTGGAAATCGTAGAGCAAAGTACCCAACATTCGCGGGTTTGTCGAAGCCAGCACCGACCACTTCTACTATAAACGGATGCTTGAATAGCTCCACTGGCTGCAGCCTCCGTGCGGGCTTGAATATGACATCGAACCTGGGCATAGAATTGGCGAATGGTGCTCGTGTGAAGTATCCATGGCGGTTGAGGTACGTGATGTTTTCTTTCGAGATGCCATGTCTGTCGACCGTATCGATTATGCGAAATCTCGGCTTGCATTAAAGCGGCAGACCTCGTCCTTATTTTCGACGCACCCAATATAGAATGACGTCCACCATAGGCTACCAATGCCAAGCTCATACTCATCTTCCATGTCGCGGCGTCCGCCAATAATGGCAAAGTCTGCGGTGTCACCGAGGCCTGGAATATCATCTTTCTTGAGCTTAATGAATGGTCTGCTTCCGTTGAATGAGAAGTAGGGGTCGTCGCAACCTTTGAGCACAAATCCTTCCCACCGTTGTGTGATGGCTCGAGCGAACGTCTCACTGAGCCGTTCCGCCGCGTCGAAAGGCGAGAATTCAATTACTTCGCGGGACCCGATGTCGGTCCGGCCCGGAATGCGGCGGACATGAGATTGAAGTAGTCGTCGCCGTTCTCATGAGCTTCTAAGCCGCAGACAATGTCGTCCAGCAATAGAATATCGTAGAATATGATCATGAGATGCTCGGTGGATTCGACGGGCGAATCTCGCGCAGCTCCAAGAAACCGTCCCGATCGTTTCACATGTCTGCGGATTTTGTGGAAAGGCTCGATTCTCCCGTTGTCGTCGTTCCCACGACGGGAGGAACCGCCAACTTCAATTTCGGGCCGCAGAGCTAACGCAGGGTAAGGGGACTTCCGGGTAAGCTAAGAAGCCAAGAATTCAGCGTTGCTATCAATTCAAGTTCAAGTAACTTTAATGCAGGAATCTGGCTTTTTCATTGGATGACTTGAGTTATTTGACTTGAATTTGATCAAGTTCTCCAATCATATTGCTGCATTTGGCTTAAGGTTACTTGAACTTGAATTGATAGCAACGCTGGCCAAGATAGCGGGACAGGTGTCGCTAGCTCTTGGTGGTGTATGAATGAATGAGATTTATTCCGCCCGGGAGGACTAACCTCATAGGGCCAAGTACGCTAAGCTATTTACAGTTTTACGCCATCCTGCTCGCGTCTCCCAGAAGCCCCACACTCTTCCTCATCCGCTGGTTGGTCTCGCCTCGCTTGACTCTATGTGACAGGCCTGCTTGAAGGCCAATTTCTCCAAGTGTTCAGCATCCTATCTTCAGCAGCTGAAGCATGGTCTGCCAGCTTGAGGCTGTTTGGTGTTAGTATCGCTAGGTTTAGCCGTTAAATGCTGTTGGTTCGTACGTCATCCAGTCTGGTTTGCATCAAGCCTCTTCGTGTCCATGGCGAACCTAATCGCCGACCGCACCGCCTGTAGGTTGGGTGCCCATTTTGGGCCATCTGATGCTGCCTTTCCTCCCAAAAAGAACGAGAGGTTTCCCATCATTGTTTGTCCGACTCGTCGCATGCCTTCTCGCTGCGCGTCCCATTTCGTACACCGGAATAGAAAATGTTCCATCGTTTCTGCTGCTTGTCCACAGTCGCACATGTCCGATTCCACTGCTCCAATCTTGTACAGGTAGCTGTTGATCCTAGCCATTCCCGTGCGCAGCTGTGAGAGCATGTCTGATTCGCGTCTCTTCAGTCCATCGTATAGGGGGCGTGTGTGTGTGCCTGGTAACGCCCTATCGATTCGCTTCGAGTACTTTCCGACCCCATCGGGCAAGGTCTTTTGCCGTTGCTGCTGTGCGATCGCTAGTCTCATCCGTGTGGAACGCGCTTGGTATGTTGGTTTCTCCGGTCTCTGTCTTCCTCGTGCGGCTCTTCGCGCTTCCGCCTTTACCTCGCTGCCCATGGGGAAGTCTTTGGCTCCGGCTGGTACCCATAGCATCTTGACAATATTGCCACTCTTCTGGAGTCGTTCGGCATGCCTGTGGATCTCCTGGACGGTACATTGCCCTGACTGTTGTTGCGGCTGCGCGATCACCTGCAGTGCTGATCGGCTGCTCGTCATAACGGTCAACTGCCGGTGTTGGAGTCCATCCGGCATGCATCTCAGTGCCATCGCTATAGCTTCCAGCTCTGCCGTGTACACGTTCTGGTCGTCTCTGGAGCCGATCATAGTCGAGTACCTGGCCACCACCTCGCCCGGTTTGTTGCTCAGAGTATCACGGACGATGCCGCCCATGCCTACCCTTCCTGCCTTCTCCGAGGCACTGATTGCCACCAGGATGCCCTCCATCCTGTTGGCGGTTTCTGTCGCCATATCTCGGTCGAGGTCATACCCGATGGGTAGGCGGCTGTGCCATGGTGGTAGAGTAAATGCCTGGATTGTCTCCATTCGCTCAACTGTGTTCCCTTCTTGTGCCAGCGCGAGCTTCTTCATCGGAGACAAGTATCTCCGGCTGTTTGACATCTTGAGACCCGCGAGTGGGTGCGTCATTGGTAGGGTATGCAGGTTGATCCAGAGCCTAGTGCCGGCTCGGGTATGACGTTCCCTTATCGTGGGGATACTTGCCTCTGCTTCCAGCACCGCCGTCGCTGCCGTTCGGAAGGCGCCAGTGATCGCTTGGGCACCTACTTTCTGCGCTCTGTTCAGCCAGCTCAGTTCTCTTGTCCCGCACGCATGCGCCCACACGGTGGAGGCATAGTCCATGGTTGGTGCCACCGTAGCCGTGAAGAGCTGCCTTGCAGTCTGAGGGTATAGCATCTTGAGCCTCCTTAGGCACATGGCCGCCGACAGGCCCTTGGATGCTGCTCTTGCCATGTGTTCCTTGTACCGTAGCTTCGCATCCATCACCACTCCAAGGATCTTGGCGCTTTGTGTCGGTCTGACCTGCTCTTGGTGGTTCGTCCACGAGAGGCGGTGGTCTGAAATCTTATGTCATAACGTGGTGTACCCCACAACCGCCGGTACCCCTCAACCGCCACGTCGTCAACGACTTGATCACGAGATTGCTTCAGATAAAGAGCACCTTTCCTATCCCTTGAGTTGTGTTGAGCCTCCCGGCCGTACCGAGCCCCACATCGCCCCATTTGTCAGGAGGTACATGAGGGGAACGTAGTGATGCGTCATTAATTGATTCCGC
>JBBEOF010005479.1:0-12629 GCA_037576055.1 Fusarium sp. M6JPR69
AAGATGGAGCAACTATTTTATTTCGAAAAGGACGAGCCGTCATTACAAGCCACGGTAAAGTCATCCTCAGCGCCACTAGGAAATTTGGTCTGTACGTGATCGACGAGGACGACGAACAGTTGCACACTGCCATGGCCGCATACTCTGTCAGCGACCCCAAACTGCAGATCTGGCATGACCGACTCGGCCATTTGGGAGAACAGAACGTGCATTTACTCATGAAGATGTCCACGGGCATCACTCCTCTATCTGACTCCAACGTCTGTGAAGCGTGCGTAAAAGGGCGCATGAAGGAAAGGCCTCATCGCGGATGCATCCGAAAAGGAACAAGACCACTGGAGAGCCTGCATGGCGATATCGCTGGCCCCTTCCCAGACGAAGGCTTCGACGGCCATAGATACTGGGCCTGCTTCATAGACGATTTCACTAAAATGACCTGGGTCTTCCCAATCAGGCAAAAGTCCGAATTTGGCAACTGCCTTCGACAAGTTCTAGAACAAGCCGAGACACCAACCCGTCGCTGCCGTTACCTCCGCCTCGATCGAGGGGGAGAAAACCAAGCTGATGCAATCACTCTCTACTGCGAAAACAAGATGATTGAGATGATCTTTTCTGCTACCGAGCAGCACGAACAAAACGGGGTGGCCGAAGTAGCAAACCGTGTCCTACTCGAGAAGCTCACAGCGACTCTCATCCATTCAGGACTGGAAAAGAAATTCTGGCCATACGTCCTCAAAGCCATGGCATACGTACGAAACCTCTCACCAGCCTCGGGTCGTCAAATCACACCTTATGAAGCATGGCACAAGGAAGTGCCGGATCTCTCCCATCTCCGAGTTATTGGCAGCCGAGGCTTTGCAAAGATGCCTTCAGCCAAACGGAAGAAGATGGACGACAAGACAATCCCCTGCCGACTCCTCGGCTATCAAGGGAGCACAAACTACGTCTTAGTCGACGACGATGGAAGAATATTCTTTGCGAATAACGTCGTGTTCGATGAGAAATCCCTGCTGAGAAAACGAATTGCATCCGAGCAACCAACCGACGAACCCAACGCAAAACGGATGGATCTCACACCATCTCTTCCAACTATACCTAGTTTCTATCTCAGCCATGTCCAGCGAAAATGAACGTGTTTTCAGTGCCGCATAGCTCACCATATCTTCATAAACGAACGCCTTGCACTGGGTTACTTTGGAGGCATTGCAATGCCTCAGAAACTGGGCACGCAGTAATGCGATTTCCCGGGCAAAGCCCAGGGTGGATCGGGATACCACGCTCTACGATGATTGGTTATTGTACATGGATCCACTTTACTTGCAAGTAAGTGAGTAAAGTAAGTAAATAGTTCGCGGTGGCAAGTAAGTAAGGATTTCGTTAGTAAGTAAGTAAGTAAGCCTGAAAATTTTACTTACTTTACTTATGTAGAACGCTGGATCGATTGATATGTTGTCAACGGGTATCGCCATGGGGTTGGTCCATGCTGCATCATCGTATGGATTCGTGGTCGTGAAGAGAAGGAACTCGGGTCGAAAGGCTGATCGAGAAACGAACATGGTGATCAAATGGAGCTTCCCGTCTCGGAACCTGAGTGTTGATGCAAATGTGCCATCTTGCTGTTCGTAGGTTGTATTCAACAGTTCAGGGATCTGGTCCTTGCGACTGTTGGCGTTGCTGGCGAGCTTCCAATGGATGAGGTCTTTGGAAGCATAAACGGGAAGACCTGGAAACGCCAAGAAAGAGGAGGTTGTACAAAAGAAGGACTTGTTCCACTCCTCCACATAGGTGCAACTCGGGTCGGAATTCCAGCCAGGGAGAATGGGATTGGTGTATGGCGAGTCTTGAGCTTGGACTGGGCAGATGAAGGAAGCCCAAGCTGCCCAGTAGAGCTGGGTTAAAATTGCCTTGTAGTGATGCATGGTAAGAAGCCGAATATCCAGGTTTGCGTGCGAATGTCTGGTAGGTAAGTGGCTTGTACCTAACCTGCTCTGCTGCTAGTTGGTGAAAGGGGGATGGGCAAGTGAGATGACTGAGCAGTTATAGGTTGGTGTCTTGCACCACAACTGTTCATCTGGATCGAGAGGGTAATTGCAGCACTCGACAAGGACAGGACCCTTTTGCTCCGCCGCACACTCATCTGATCAAGCGGGGAAACACACCATCAAGGGGGGGAGAACCAATCGGGCACCCGCGCATACCAAGTCCTGCCGGTCAAGGGCCGTTCATGCAACCTTTTCACAATACGCGGGTTCGCCCTCTCCCACCTCCAACGTGTCTTCGCCACGCCTGCAAGCGGTCTAGTCCAACTTCAGCCGCACCTATCACCATAATCTCCTTGTGTGCGGGTGGGAGATGGCCAATCGGGATCAATAGGGCCTTCGGAAGCGCCGTCTCGCCCACCGCAAGTCTCGCATGGGTGCGGCAACTGCAAGAAGAGCCGTATCAAGTACGACGAGAGGAGACCCGCGTGTGGCCATTGCGATATCATTGGCAAGTTCTGTACTTCTTCCACTTCCGCTTGACCGCAACCAGCCGAGATCGAGCCCACTTCCGGATTGATGCTTCTATTTGGCATCGCCAACACCAAGGAGCGCGGCATTAACCCACTTTCCACCGTCTCGACTCTGCACGACGACGACGAGCTCTTCACCTTTGAGGACCTTCGCCTTTTTCATCATGTAGACATGTATGGACGACTTCATGATGACAACTGCACGGATGCAACCGTTGACAGTGGTCTATCAGAAGTCTGCAATTCACTCGTCATTTCTCATGAATGAGTTGCTCGCCTTTGCAGCTCTCAACCTGAGCCACTTGTTCCCATCGCAAGCCATCCATTACAAAAACGTTTCTTATCACCCGCAAATACGAGCCTTGGACCAATTCCAAAAGATTCCCAAGTCCAAGCCTACGTCATTGCCTCAGTTCCTCTGCTCGTGTCTCGTCGCCATCCACTTTGAGAGCGTCCAGCACGACGGGGAAGATAGCACGAGCCACTCTGACAGTTGGGCTGCCATCTCCCAGATGCTGCTGTCGTCCAATTTAAACAATAAAGCCATCGATACCTGCGGCCGCGCCAAGCTGACTCTCGACTTCGTGCAAGGTATAGTCACTGGGGAAACATCCTGGGGTGTGCATGGCATGTTGTCTTGGTCCACTCTTATACCATCGACATTTATCGAGCTTCTAGAACAGTGGACTCCAGATGCAATGGTCATCTTGGCTCACTACTGTTTCTTCATGCGGAGGTTTGGTTGCTTGTGGTGCATTGGCGATTTGGGGCATATACTTTGCAAAGAGATTTGCCAAAGGCTGGGTCCTTACTGGATGATCTGGATACCAGATATAGGACTCTGGATTCTTCGCACCAGTAAGGCTGGTAATCAATCCAGACTGTCTTACTGACCCATTTTAACGGGTATATTAGCTATATAGGCTGTTTAGCTATTCCAAGCAGCTGCTTTTAAGGGTCTGGGGTGTAATCATTCACAATGCCAAAGATAAACTCCTCGTAGTGAGCTTTGCCCTCAAACGTCGCCTCTCCCTTGATACCACCCTTGATAATGCCGTTTGCCCGCTGGTACGCCCCTGACTCGTCACGAACAATGATCTCGGTCGTTACGTCAACGACTAGCTCCTGACTATCAGGCAGAGTGTAGCGGATGGTGAGGCCCTCAGTTTCGAGCAGACCGGTAGTGGGAGGCCATGCGGCCTTGCCACCCTTCTGCCGGACTTCCATACTCTCAGGGTTGCAGCTGATCATGAGAACTTCGCCGTCCTTGGCAACGAAAGACCTTCGAGTCTCCTTTCCCTCGTAGTCGAGCAAGTTGTACCAGACCACGGAGTAAGGGCCGAACCGGCCGTGGCCCCAGTCCCAGTACATCGGACCGTCGATGATGGACTGATTGCCCCAGTTTTTGTCATGGTAACCAACGCCATCCTTGAACTGAATCTTGGTATCCTTGACTTGCAAGTGGACAACCGTCTCGGCATCAGGGACAGCATTGGCCCAGTATAGGCCGGGCAGGAGGTTCTGAGTCACTCCTATAGCGCCATTCAAATCGCATGGGTAATGAGCGGGTGCAATCTGCAGTGCCATATATATCAGTCGCCAGTCGCCGTTTCCATGCCGGGACCGATGGACGGCTCCGGGCTTGAGACAATAAGACATACCGACTTAAACTTGATCTTGCCAGATATATCCATGTCTGGAGAGTCAAGGGTAATAGAGTACTCCACCTGGGACCTATCCAGGGAAGATCCCTTGAAGCTGCCGATGTTCTTCCAGGTGCCGCGAACACCCTCGGGACCGTTGGTGATGGAAACTCCTTCATTGGCCAACGCTTCGTAGTAGAAGTCAGTCCCGTTGGAATAGACACCGGAGACTTGCACTGCCAATGGATGAGGGTATTGGCTGAAGTCACCCGAGTTGAAAAATACGATGTTGAGGGTCTGGTTGGTCGCTTCGGAAAACACATCGAAGTACCAAAAGTCGGCTGACTTGGGGGCAGCCGGCGTCAACATTTTGAAGCCGTCGAGATTTCCAGCGACCGAATGGTGCTCAACACTGACGGTTCCATTGTAGTATTGAGGGCTTAATCTGAGACGGCGGGTAGGG
The DNA here is from genome assembly GCA_037576055.1 of Fusarium sp. M6JPR69. Lineage (NCBI taxonomy): Eukaryota > Fungi > Ascomycota > Sordariomycetes > Hypocreales > Nectriaceae > Fusarium > Fusarium sp. M6JPR69. Next base: position 4,619 of record JBBEOF010005479.1, read on the forward strand.
ACTTTTTCAGGAGCAGCGAGCGCAAGGCCACTCATGGCTGCGAGGACAGCGTGCTTCACAAGCAACATAATGTTGATGAGAGAAAGTGGAAAGAACAGGAGTGGAAAAAACTGTGCGATAAAGGGCTGGAGGATGTTTAAGATGATAAAAATGGAGTTTACAGCGGTTTTTATATTGAGCACATATAGCCAAATGAAACGCTTACTTCTATCCGAGCCATGGTTATCCGCGTATTCAGGCTATCTGCTACGAGTATAAATCCCTATCTCGGAATAAGCGATTAATATGGGCTTATTAACCCCGGGCATGTCCTGAAACCCGCTGATCCTAATTTTATGCGCCGGACCGATACTTTTCTAGAAAACGATGACGTGTTTGTCTCCTTCCTTAGTGACAATTGAACCTTAAGTGGTTGGTCAATGTCAAATACCTACCATTGTGCCAGTGGCCAAAAGGAAGCGCTCCCTTAGGAGCCATACTGGTAAAGGTACCTGATACCTTGACAGTCAGCTCTTACGCGGCTTAGTTACGCTACAGTCTATCTCTGTCCTGTACCTTTTAAATTGTCGTAGCTGGCCCCTATGGGCCTAAAAGCTCCCTTAGGGGGCGTTGTTTCGACTGAACTATTGTATCGTGTGCTTTGCTATTAGCTAATTTACCTCTGCTGTCGCACTGTAGGACACGTCATCTGGCCTCAGTCAGCAGAACTATAAAATCCACTTTGCTATCTAGTGGGTTTGGTGTGCACCTTTGATGATTCTCTGCTACTGATGCCTGAGTCGCAGTCGTGCCAGGGAAGAATGTGGCTGCGTCACCAGTCGAAAAAGATTCAGCTTGCCCACCCTCAACAGGCTTGGCTGAATGACCTGCAACAGCGGGGTTGTGATCGACATGCGCCTTTCTGTGCGAGTTTTCATGCTCAAGTTAACCCACCCACCGCTTGGATCCCAAGCTTTCTCTCTGTTCTTCTCCTCCACACACCATCGGGCGTTTTTTACATTTGCATACCCTTTTGCTGCCCGTAGTCGCCACAATCGGCCTCAAGCGTGTCTGTTCGACTGCGTTTCTGTATAATGTTCCCTGCACGTATTTCTTCTTTCTTGTCGTGGGAGCTGAGGCGTATTTCTACGCTCGAGCAGCTTAACTAGCTTTTGAACGGTAGCAGAACAAGCTCCCTTATGAAGGGTAGTTGTAAAGTGGATCGAGAGTAATTTGAGTACTCCGTCGATCTTTGGGTTGGCTATTTGTCTATCTTCCCTGATATATGATCTGATCATAGTTGCCTTGGACCCTTGCATTAATATATAAACAACCTACGCCCTGTGATTGACCTCGCCGTAGGTGGCGGTAACTGGAATAGCCAAAGTTAAAGGCTGAGGTTTCAGCTCTTTCCCGTACACGCACTTGAAGGCCAGTGGGCTAACGAACCCGGAAGTGCCATATAAACACGTCCTAGAGACTACCTTCGCAATGCAATACAAGTATACCTCGCTGTCTCACTGCAAAGTCAATCAAGTCCTGCCATACTTAAAGCAAGTCTATTCTAGACTACCTACTTAAATTGGTTAACCTCTTCAAACACTCTTGAAAACTGAAATGCTGAGGAAACATACATTGCTATATATCGTTGCCTCCAATCTATCTGCTTTATCCTGTCTCGTATGACCGCCTTTTATATACCCAAGCCTGAAAACTACTTGCCTAGCTCTAAGTTACTATCATCCGGGAAATCCTCCTTTTCATTTTGTTCCTTGCTTTTCTTCTTCGACTCGAGGCCGTTGATATAATAAATCAAGAAAATGGCCATGACAGCAGCCATCAAGAGGGCGTCAAAGATGTAGAGGAATATCTCATGCTTGATGAGATAGCCGTTGTTTCCCTGGCTGTACTCGATGACGCGAAAGATGCTCCTGACGAGAATAATTCCGCTCGTAGTATACAGCACATACAAGTGGCGTTTCCAAGGAACGGAGCCCTCAATAGCGACGACAGTTGGCGCCTGAAGCATACGGCGATGAAACAGCACAGATGTGCAGATGAAGAAGCCGAACACTGCAACCTGAATGCAAAGACCAGCGATGACAACCTTCTCGCCGATTTTGAAAAGCTTGTAGTTGGCCATGGCCATGCTGCCACCGCTAGCTTGGATAGTGAAGGAGGCAATATCACACCCGACGAAGAGGCGGGTAACCCAGTCAACGGGGATGAACGACAGGCGTTCGGCGCGGCAGGTACGGATCAGACGCCCGAGAATCATGTAGATTGACGCAGCGTATAGCGCTGGGGCTAGAAGGATATAGCCGTTTTGCATCGCGAAGGGCATGACGCTCTGTTTGTCGAAGTGGCTGCAGACGCGAAACCCGTAGCCAACCAATTGGACTATATTAGGGAGACATGTCAGCTTCCTCGCACTTTTCAAAGTGAACGGGTCGGAGCCGGTTTTCAACTTACAGACGCCGCCGACTGTGAAGGCAATAAAATACCAGGCGCGATGCCGGATCAGGCGCCAAAAGTGTAACGCCGTTAGAATGGCGAAGACGACGAGACTAGCGATAGCTCCGTAGAGGGTTGGCGTGTAGTGGTACAACACATAAACAAATTTCTCGGCACTCGCAGTGTCTGCCATTTTGAAAGGTTCGCCTTAGCGTCTGTGACAGGAGCGGCGAAATGTCGATGCAGGTTCTTCGGAATAAAAGCAAGACTAGTCGGAATCAGTCCAAGGGTCAAGGCGGTTTCTGATCTGTAGGTGTTTTCTTGCAAGAGAGAATCTATGCGGCAGCTTAAGGGGAAACTCGTGGTTTTGATAAACAATCTAGGTACGCTGATAGTGTTCTCCACTACTCGATGAGGATGTTGGCGCTGAATATGGTGATGCGAATACGCGTATATCACCAAGAATGGGCAAGCTCCAAGCCATGATTGAAGCCGGGAAAGCCCAGCCGAGTATTGGTGGACAATACAGCCACGGATGTTTGCCACTGGGTTGATTTGTTCCTCGTTGGACCGCACGGTCCTCGCAACCATGTTGAAAATTTGCACACAGGACCAAAAGACGCCAACAAATGCAGAGATGAGATTCAAGCATTATTCTCAGGCGATCCAGGCTGGGCATTCTTCTGTCAAGATTCTGTCACAATCCGTTATGCAAACTGATATGTGTGGTCAGTGCAATGAATTGAAGAACGAAGGATCTATGCTCTGCCCCAGGCTAACGCTCTGTTATTACTTGTATGTAATATCAGAGAGCACAGAGCCTCAGTTTGCGATTCATTCTTAAGTGAGCAGAGAAATTCTTTCTCTTGATAATGAAGGGTAAATTAGGCGCTAAACTCGTGATGCTTGGCATCATGCTTTGCGTCCGGCGTCATATCCTGGCCGTCTTTCCCACTGTGAACTACTAGTCTCATGATTACCTGCATTTACGATATCTTTCAATATGATGGCCAATGCTATGATTGCTTGAAATAGTCTATCAAATGCCCCGGATGCGTCATGGGGCTGAGTTTGGTCAGAATGCGATCTCTTAGCCAGGTCACCCGCTCCCCAACAACAATCTCGGTGGGTATTTGTTGAACTTGGTGCGCCCAGCTTATTGATTCTTGACCTCAATTCGAGGTGCGGAGTTTTCTAGCTACATCTTTTACTGCTCCACAATAAGGTGCGGTATTCAGTACTCCCTCCGTTCACCATATCAGCTCGTGAACAAGATCTGAGTAATCTTAATCCTGGAGAAAGGATAGGAAGAAGGCTCTTCTTAATCTTCCAAATGCTCAAGTATCCCTCCCATAATCCCCCGGAATAGATAAGTTAGTGTTTCGGAACCCCCGTTCGCAAGGGAGACTTTTAGCGTGAGTGCTCAATGAAGATGTGTTCGTGTAAGTCTGCCATTGAAGAACGCGCCATAAGTTTTTACGTAGCCGAACGAAGGGTGCTCATAGATTCTGGTAACCATCCGCTAACTAATCAATGTATTCCTCTGCGTGAACTTGTAATTATCTCTACCAGCTCTGTGCACAAGCGCATGAGAATCAAGGTTGTCTCTCTCTTTTCCTTGGCGTATTTCTTGTGATTAGGACAATGGTTCTGCAAGATATGCACTGGAGCTTATTATACATACAAAACTGGCGACCAAATCAAGCTATCTCTCACAACTCACCAAGCCAGCCGCTGACCCTTCCAGCAAAGGAACCAAAATACATCATGGCGGACGAAAAGCAGCACAGTCTTTGATGCGCAACTCTACGCTTCCAGTATGAGACGTTCCCCGGATCAATCCTGCCTGCCGAGCCCTTTGGGGAAGAGTATGGATATACCGAGTTCTAATTGACATATCCTGAATGAGTAGCAAGTAAAGCGTGATGCGCGAAAAGCTACACCACCTTCACTTCCTCGATGCCATGTGATTGATCGCAATGAAGGCGAAGGTCAAGGCCGGGCCCAATGTTGAGCCAGCTCCTAGGTATGTTCTTCCCATGACACTAGCGGTCGTATTGCCAGCACCATATAGACCTTCGCAGACTGTCCCATCTTTCTTGAGGACTCGCGAGTGTTCATCCGTCAGCAGGCCACCTTTGGTACCCAGGTCTCCGGGGAAGACCTTGATGGCATAGAAGGGTGACTCGGCGACCGGACCCATGTTTCCATTTGGTTTGATGTTCCCATCCCCGAAGAACTGATCGTAGACGTTATCACCTTTGCCAAAGTCCTCGTCAACACCCTTGACGCACATTCCGTTCCACCTCTCAACCGTACCCGCCAGTCCTTCAGCGTCTACGTCGATCGACTTGGCTAATCCGGCTATTGTCTTGGAGCAATACAGGCCACCAGCGTCCTCGGCTTGCTTTCGTGCCCCTCGACTCCATGGCGTCAAAGAGCCTAACATGTATTTGTCAAGGTACTGGCGATCCATGATCAGCCATGAAGGCACTGCTTGGACTTCTTTATGCCTTTCGTACATGATTCGACCAAGATCGGTGTAGCTAGCTGCTTCGTTCATATACCGCTGGCCAGCCGAGTCGACGATGATACAGAATGGTCGTGTCCGCTCGGGAAGTGCAAATAACGGTTTGCCAGTCAATGGGTCCATGATGGTTGGCCCCCACCATGCTTCATCCAGGAGTGCCGTGTCTGCGCCGATCTCGACACCTGCTGTGATGGCATCCCCGTTATCCCCCGGAGGGACACTAGTCCACTCCACACTGGCAGGTTGGCGTCCGTATTTCTCCCGCATCAGCTTATTTCTTGCGAATCCTCCACTGCAGAGAAGAACACCATAGCGAGCTCTGATCTTGTGCTCTGCACCATTGTGCTTGACGACGGCCCCGGTGACGGTACCTTGCGGATCGGTGACGAGACGCATCATGGGCGATTCTCGCCAGATCTCTCGTGTGCTCTTCTTGTTTAGGTAAAGAAGCTGTGCAATCATTGAATGACCCAAGCCAGCTTGCCTTTGACCCAGGATGCGCTTGACCAACACAGGCAGCATGAGCTTTGCGGCGTAGAAGAAATCTTTGACAGAGGACATTGCTCTGGTTAACCGTGACGCCTGGTAGATGTGGAGCGGTGGCATGTATTCATCTCTGACCAAGACCCAATCTTCCCAGTCGCCTAGTCTCTTTGTGTTGAAGAATTCGGGCTCCAGAGTACGGCCTCCAGTCTTGCTGCCGCCAGGTAGATCTGGGTAGTAGTCGGGATAGTTCGGCGTAAAGTGCCACTGAAATCCTTGGTCTTGTAGAAAGTCAACCATCTGCGGTGCGTGGTGTAGAAAGGATCTTCGGCGAGCAATCGACGAGGCTGGACCCGAATCACCGTGCTGCCCGATGCCCTCCTCCATGTATAACATGAGCTTTTCGACATCTTCGCTGACTCCATGCTTTTGAGCAATCGAGTTTCCAGGCACCCAGCATCCTCCTCCCGAGTAGGCGGTAGAACCACCGACCTTTGGTCCTTTCTCAACGACGATAGAACGGAGCCCCAGGGAGCCAGCGCGAAGTGAAGCTGTCAAGCCAGCTCCACCGCTGCCAACGATCAAAACATCTGTCTCTGTGTGGTACTGATTGCGCAAGCTTACTGATGAAGTAAAACATCGAGGTCTTGACGACGACCGAGACTGAAACCGGAGCCGAGTCGTGGCCGCGAGAGACTGGAGACTTGAGAGCCTCTGACGAGACTTCAAAGCCTGGTGTAAGATCATGATGGATTGGATGATAGCTGGTACAATGACACACAGCCTACATTAGTGGCCAAGCATATGTATTTGAACTCCGGCGTACTGCTGCTGTACTCAACATCACCCCTTGGACATGACCACAATGAGAATGGTGCATGCTGACTTACAAGGTTCCCCGCATTAGTCTAGAACGTCGCGATCGTACTCCGTATACGAAAGCGAATCCGGAGACAAACCCGGACTCGGTTGCGCGACTTCAGGCTAATCAGCAAGTAATAATTGATGGAGGAATGGTGGTCCTTTTTCTACGCTAGCTAATGAACCGGCGGCACAGCAACTCACGATCCCTGTGTCTTAATGATCCTTTGCCCCCATGCTGCTACGCCACTGGCCAGTTGTTGTTGAACGTGATGCAGCTTCCGTTTGCACTCGTGCTAATTCCGCTCTCGCTCAAGAAAGTAGCGTACCTCGCAACATGCTGCGTTGGGATGCCTGTCTTTCCTGGAATGTAACCTGGCTGCGTCTCTTGCATGAGCTTCATGCCGTCCATATTGAGGCCGTCCGCAAAGGCCTCAGAGATGTTGGTGTCCATGCCTCCCAAGAGAAGTGCCACGCTGCTGATGCCCTTGGGCCCGTAGAAGCCGGCCGTGTTCTTGGTCAGAGCAACGATGCCATGCTTGCTGGCAGTGTAGGCGACACCGGCTGAGATGCCTCGTATAGATGAGTTGGAACCAATATTGATGATGAGCCCGCTGCCTTGCTTCTCCATGGTCCGGACAGCATATTTTGTCACAAGAAACGGCCCAGTGAGATTGACAGCTATGACCTTGTCCCACATGGTCTTATCACAGGTGCCGGCAGGGTCAAAGTGGTCCATGATACCGGCGTTGTTCACCACCACGTCCAGGCGACCAAACTTCTCTACCGCAGCGGTGACCAGCTTCTCCACAGAGGATTCATCCGTGACATTGACCTCGCTGACGAGCACCCGATCTGGATGGGATTGTCCGTATTGAGTCTCAGCTTCAGAGAGGCGGGCTTGGTTGACGTCGCAGACGACGGCATTGAAGCCTTTGGCGAGAAATTCGTCGACGAGAACTTTTCCTAGACCGCCACCAGAGCCTGTGATCAGAGCTGTTTTCGTTTCCTGAGACATGGCTTGGGGATGAAATGGGTTGAATGCGAACAAATAATGAAAACTCTCCCTGCGGTGATGAGTGAATGTTGCAGGATCTTTGTTAACTCAAGCTGTCTCTCCTCTTATACCTGACCAACTCGCTTTGAAGGAACAGATGTGTTGGCCCAGACACTCCACTAAACCCTGCATCTTCCGCTTGCATGGTACATCTGCAGGCACTACCTCGGCAAGAAAGACCCTTGACGGCTCTAATCCATGTCCTGGTAGCGTCTGTGATATCACTTCCCCGCTTTTGCTCGGGTTTCTTTCGAGCGAAGGCCGACTTATCTATCTTCCGATACTGTCATACAGAACCACTACGCCATATGGCAAAAGTGTGAGTCGCTCATACCTATATATAACACAGGCAGGGCTATATTCCGATACACCCTCTATTTAGCTAGGATTACTAAAGTAGAAATGCTATTGCTAGAATAAAGTCCTGATGGGTCAGGATTCGAACTTATGGCCTTTAGTGTATGCCGGAGCCGATAATGCTGTAACTGTAAACGCATAAGTTTAAGTGGAAGTTATAACGTACATGATAAGCGAGTCGGAAATACAAGCGAGTCGGGAATTGATACTGTACAGCTTAACGAGAAAATTTTCAATTTTTTAAAACGGGCAAGTAAACTGGAAAATTCCCAAGAAACTCAAAAGATATT
>JBBEOF010005480.1:0-12626 GCA_037576055.1 Fusarium sp. M6JPR69
AATGGCCATTCGCCTACCATATCCCCGATAGTGTCATACTCGGCAAAGTCGGCAGGGTCTAGACACTTCTGGGCCGCGGAGAAGGCATCGGCTCGATGGATGTATGAGCCCTCGATCTCCGTCTCCTGCACACAGCCCGTGCGGTCCTTATTGTAGTCGATTGTCGTCTGCACCACATAGTGTAATGATTCGACTCCCCTTGGAAGCATTACAGAGCCATCTGGATTCGCTGGCAGGGACTCGTTGTTCGGTGTTGTGTCGACCCCAATCAGGAAGACCTGGCCAGCAGGCGCTTTGGCGTAGACAAGGACGCCATCGCCATGCTTCCACTCCTCCGAGCTTGAACGCGTGGCATACTCTTCGAAGTCGCCTGGCTCATACCTTAGTTCGTGTAGTGCCCTGGCAGCAAAGGCTTTGGCAGCTTCGACAGTGGCGTGTGTACCAAGGATGTAGACGGAGCGCTTGGCTCCAACAGAGTCTTCATGATAGTCGATAACGGTCAGAGTGGTGTGGAAAAGCAGCTCTGGGCTCGTCGACATGGTGGAAATTTGTGTTGTATAAGACCACTTCGATCGAATGGTTTTGTCAAGTCAAGAGTTTGTGGAACAGGCATAGGAAGAGGGGGCGAGAGGCAGTTGTCTTTAATACGGAGCTGCCGGGTATTCTGCGTCTGCAGTAAAACCATCCTGTTGGTGGGGGGTGGGGGGGGTGGCGCTGTTACCACTACGTGAGGCGCTTCTTCATGTGACGCGACACTGGTAATCAGATCAAGCTGATGCTCTTGTGACGCCTCGCGCGCCGGTATCCCCCCATAATAATCCAGCGGGTGGTGGGACGTAAAGTTATTGCTAGAGATTAAGTGTCCGTGGGTCTAGGTTCCAAGAGATCCACTATTCTATTGGGCGGCAAAATCCTTCGACACCTCACTACCCCGCTTTAACGCCAAAATCGCGTTTTACCCGCAAAATTAACCCCCTTTCTAGTATAATTAAGCACTTGCCCCTTATCCTTGCTAACTATGATATAGACTAGAATGCCTTATCCCTTTAAGTTCATGGTCGGCGTCCTGGCTGCTCGGTATCCCTTGAGTTGTGGAAAACCTCCCGGCCGTACCGAGCCCCACATCCCCTTCACCTTCTCAGAGGTACATGAGGGGAACCTTATGGCGCGCCATTAATTGATTCCGCCTACATCCCCATAGAAATTCTTTCAGATTGATCAATGACTTCCCAATCGGCACCTATAGAGATATCGGAGGAGGCTCTCAACGCGTATGATGACAACAGCTTTATCAATGAAGATAATAGCCTCCAAGAGCATGAGGGTGAAAGCACCCGGAGACCAGCTTTTCCGCCTGCCGAAGACCGAGGCTTCGATTTTTAACCCTTCGAAGTGCCGCGACGAGAGCTTCTCGTCAAGGAGCTACCCCAGGACCCGTTTATCCGTCAATCAATTTGAGGATGTGAGCAGTGTGATGTAGCAATTTGTAACTCGAGAGATTGCTGGTACTTCTATCATAGGCTAAAAAAAGGGGGGGATTAGGTACCGCTGATCTGATGCGTTTTAATTGGCCGCACCCCCCTGCCGTGACCTGGCGGGAGGTTTTCCACAGCCCAAGGGATATTTGTGACGGTCAAGGTTCCCAACGTAGTAAACCGTAACCTGATTTGGTTTATGTTGGCAGTTGCAACGGGGCGTGGCGTACTGAGTATAGGGTGGTGAATCACGTCTGATAATGTCAAGAAGTATTCTTGAGTAATCAAGTTGTATTGAAAGCTGAGGTAGCGAGAGTGTCTGTCTACGGGATGTTGTGTGGTTTTTTATAGGTAGGGTCTGGGGAGCATCTCACGATGCCCATCGTGAGATAGTGTTACATTCTCACTTGCCCGGAGTGAGAAAGTAGGTTCCGCTCACTCGGTGCGAGTGAGCGGAATACGTTGATCCGTGCCGTGTGGCGGCATGCATTCGATCGCGGCATGGGCCGTGACAATATTCCCCTCCCCCGTAGCTGACCTTAGCGTGATGCCTAGAGTAAGCCTCTCTTACTATAAGTCGCGGCTATGGTCTTTTATATATTAAAGAGTGATATTTAATATCCTCTTAAGGCTTTAAAGGCTTTAGGAAGACTTGCTTTTAGTGATAGGCCTATTAGCTGGCTATAGAACCTCGATGATGCTAAGGATTATGCCTTAGCTGCTTATGTTATATGACTTAAGAGGAGCGGCTTCCCTATTACTTATATCTAAGTAGAAGTAGCTATTAATCTCTTGCGGTAAAGCCGCATGCCTCTAGCTAGCTCTATAGGTAAGGGTTACCATCCAGGACCACCTAATGCATAGCCCCACCTAATGCATCACCAAAATTTCGATCCTCCCATACAAAATCTAAATTTTGGTGCACGCAAAAATAGACCACCCTGTCAATAAAAATCGAAGCTAGTAAAAAGTCTCTCAATAAAATTGATCAAACTTTACTCTCTGCGTGGTTTTTTGACCTCTCGACCGCTGCGTGTGCGCTGGCAGTGCTTTGTTACGACCATGAAGTCCTCACTTTCGTCCTCTGACCTGACACCCACCTCAATCACCGACTCGACCTCCTCATCCATATCCACCTCTATTTCTGCCTCCTTTGAGTTAGGAAGAGCTTCTCCAGCCGCTAGAGCCTCCGCCAGAGCCATGAATCGTCGGTTCGGGTTCGGTACCGCCTTTCTTTTCTTCCCTCGCCGCAGCTGGGCCACCTGCTCTTCGAGGCCAGTAATCCGCGCATTCTGAACGGCCACCTTCATCTCTAAAGCTTCCAGCCCCTTTGCGATCTTACTATACTTCCGCCTGGTTGGACGACTTCGGTGTTTGGCCAAATCTCTCACCTGGCGGCTCGTTTTCGGCGTATCATCTGAGTGCAGATGAGGAGGGCTGGGCGTCTTAAAACGTTCCGGCACCTTTTCTTTGTCCGGTTGAATTTCCGGATGTGTTAGGGCTTTGCGACGATTTATTGGCCAATTTCCAGTAAATCTCCAGCCGGATAAGATAATATCCTTCCTCATGCCCGCCTCTCTGGCTTTCGCATATGCCCGAATAAAGTTGACTTTGTCGACCGGCGCAGAATCGGTCAAACTAGCCAGCTTTTGGAGTTCTTTCCGATACGCACCTTTAATGACATTAAAAATCCCATTATCTAACGGTTGCAGACCATGAGAACAATGTGCTGGTAGGTAACAGCAGTAGACGTTGTTCAGAAAGCACGTAGCCATCCACTCATCCTGGATGCTCGTCAGCGATCTTATAGCGGGAGACTTTGCAGTGAAAACCCTAAAAGTCTCACCTGTGCATGGCTTCCGTGACCGTCAAGGATAATGAGTCTCGCATCTGATGCATCACGAGGCTTTGTTTGAGGTAGATAGACGTCCTTCAACCACTCGAGAGCTATGTGGTTGTCGGTCCAGCCGTTCGGTGATGTGATGTAGTGCCAGTCCGCTATCAATTCGAATTCGTTAAGAAACCACTGCTTCTGTAGCTCTTTTCCTTTGAAGATAATCCCGGGTTTTAAAGCGCGACCAGTTGCGGTGACAGCCTCAATAAACGAGGTCCACGTGCGCGACTGAACGCCTTTCAACATCGCCTTCTTCTTCGGGTCGGAGCTCCCAATTACGAGGCTATCCAGGCCTCATGGACAACCAATTAGCTATGCCCTATAATAGCCCATAGAGTACTTATAGTAGACTTACCGAAACCCGCCATTATGCCGCCCTCGTCCACGTTAACCGTGTTCTCAGGCTTGATCCAGCCGTATTCGTTCTCCCGGATATCGAAGTACCAATTGACCGCCTTCGGAGTAAACCCGTCAAATCTAGCAGCTTCCTGACGTTTTCCAAGCTTGGTAGATAGTTGTGGGTGACGTTTTACGAACCTCGTGGTCCAGTGCTTGCCCAAAGGCTTGTTATCGCCTTGTTGTTGGAGGATGGCCTCGACGCAGGCGCGGAGCTGGCTGTGAGAGGGAGCATAGCCCAGAGACTCTTGCCGCAGCACCCAACGAAGGAGAGTATCCTCTTGGCTCTTTGAAATACGCAGGTGGGCCTGGATACGTTCATTCCTGCTTGCTTGACCGGAAAGTCGTCTCGAAATGGTCCACTGAGGTACTCCACGTTTCTGGGCCGCCTCGGTCTGCGATAGGCCTCTATCAGTAACATCGAATATAGCCTCAGCTACGTCGTCTTCAGTATGAACATGCCGAACCATTGTGGCAGGAGTTCCACCGCGTAAACTAGGCGATATGCCTACTTGAGTGTATGTAGTTGCACAGGGTAGATGAGGTGAAAACGACAATTTTTCAAAGGGCTAGAGAACTAAGCCGCGCCGCGGAACGGGAAAAAACGAACCCGATATCAAGTTTCCACGAAAAAAGCAATATGGTACATGTCTTGCTTTGTGAGTAACTTTACTCCAGAGCGAATGCGATGTTGTTGAAAATTTAGATTTTGTATGGGAGGATCGAAATTTTGGTGATGCATTAGGTGGGGCTATGCATTAGGTGGTCCTGGATGGTAGTATCTTTGCTTTATTAGAGACTACTTAGAGCTCTAAAAGAAGAGTCTTATATGAGCCCTTTAACTGCGACCTTATTGCCTTTAAGAGTAGTGATCTTAGGGACTTAGAATACTTCTTCTTTAAGCTCTTACATACTATAGAGTTATAGAATTTTATTGCCTCATAGATTTTAAATGTTGACGAGGGTGGTAAATGTATTAGTGTCCTCTGGGAGCGCTTAGAGATCCTCTTGGTTTAGAAAGAGAAGAATAAAGGCATAATGTTATCTCCTTTGCCAACCGCGAGCCAGCGACTCTCGTCGGATTGGATTCGTCATTTTAATAGATAGCTGTTTGAAAGCCTAGCCAAAGTACAGACTATTGGCACTACCTTCGAGGACTTGTTTCTCTGATGAATTTATAAGAGATCTAGACGACTTTGACTGTATCTGGCACGAGCCCTTCTTTAAAAAAGAGGAGAAAGTTCGGATTTGGCGACTACTTATTAGTGATGGCTTCACAGGCAGAACCTTCATTGAATTCATGGAGTATTGTATCTGATTTGATATCGAGATACTCGTTCTTCCTCCTCATTCTATGCATCTTCTGCAACCCCTCAATGTTGGTATTATGGCTTGGTTCCCCATAATAGCGCTATAAGCCTCTATAGGCAGCTGGAGTACCACTATGATTGCTACAATAGCGATTATAGCCCAATCTTTTGCCCTGTGGCGTGACGGCTAAGGTGCACCGTTACAGTTAGCATATTCCAGATGCTAAAAGCGCACATCAGCGAGTGCTCCGTTCGCACATTCAAGACGGATTCTTAATTTTAAGCGGTCTGACTTTATTACCCGCTACTAGCAGATCCTCGACCAAGGATTTACCGTTTATAATATCTCATGCTTGATCCAGCCATACTCGCTCTCCCGGATATCAAAGTACCAATTGACGGCCATTGGGATAAAAGAATTGAATCTCGACGCCTCTTGACGTATCACTATCTTCGTCTTTATGGACGGATGTCGTTTCATGAACCTGGTTATCCAGTGTACACCGATAGGCCTTTCCCGGCCTTGTTGCCTCAAGAGGGCAGCGACGGTGGCGCGAACTTGACTGCGGGAAGGAGCATACCCCAGGGCCTCTTGTCGAAGTACTTGGTGGGGGCTCAAAATCGCCCATCCCCGTCATTCGTTCCTCATGGGGGGGGTCCGCTGATTAGGAAAAGGACAGTTGATTCGGAAAGGAAAGATACCTCTGATTACGTATAAATTAGTATGTGGGTGATGTATACGATCTGGTGCCAACCCTAACCCGATCTGGAATTGTTAATGAGATACTTGTGATTACGTGAGGCTCCCTGCAACATTGGGCGACTGATACATAGGCGCCCGGATGCCCAAATAGCCTTGGGCGCCCGGGCTGGGTACCCAATAACATTGGTTCTTGAGTACCCACTTTACCCACTCCCTCACTCTGCGCCTGGCCTTCATAAATGGTGAAGTTGCTACAATAGCACTAACAGCACCGTCTGGCACTGCAGGATCCCAATCATTATTGTTCCGAGCTGGGTTTGCTATTCATCTCAAGCATTCCGGTGGACATAGAAGATATGAGAGAAAATTCTGTGCCAAGAGATTGACGAGATATTATAAATCCTCAATGTGATCGAGAATAGCGCTGCGATGAGGAATCCGCTTATAAGCGGGAGCTGCTCTTTACTTCAATGTGCGCGAACGTTTTATAGAAGGTGAAGCAAGGCAAATTCATGCGTTAGAGACTACTTTCGTTATTATAGCCGCGTCCGTACTGAGGTCATCTTAACTTCTAATTTTATCAAAATCTCATAACCATAAAAATCTATTCAACATGTCGCGTTAAGGAATATGTACTAATAGGCGCTGACATAATTTGGGCACCCGGGTGCGCCATTCTGTTTGGGCATCCGGGTGCCCATGTATCAGTCGCCGCATGAGTGTAAGAGCGAGATATCCTCTTCTTCATATACATAAAGAAACAGCATGTATGCGTGTGATTGAAGTGCATGAGTGATTCACTAGATGCAAGGCATTTCAATGAATAATATATCATCTGGTTGGCGACGTATCAGGCTGCCCAAGGCCGTGAAGAACAACACGGCCATCACGAAGTAAGTGAAGATAAGTGAATCACCTCAACGCGTGCAATATATAAAGCAGGACAATTTTCCTTGTAAGAAGCTCTTTATTCTCATATACAACATCATCACAAAGATGTATAATCGCAATCAAAGCCAGCGTCAGAACCCCCCGGATATCCCTATCTTTCAGGATCGTACAGCGACGCCATGGAGGCGTTGGATAGGGGATAATGGCAATGAGTTTGTTTTACGGCCCATTGCTAATAACTAGCAGAATCATGCCCCAGGCCGCCTTCAGCATCCAACAACGGCGTCATTCCCAGTCGAGCTTTGGCGGTCTGATATGACATTGCCAACAGACCCAGTCTCTCCCACCGTGCTCTATAGAGACCCTCAGACCCTTGCAAGAGCCCAAGCTGTTCAATATCCTCCTCAGGGACAGCCTGTTACTATAGAGATGCGGCCAACTGGATATGAGCTCAGAGGAGAGTGGCATGTTGGGTATCTCAATCTCGCCGTTTATGAACGGCAACAGCGCCCTCATCTGGATACAGCTCCTATCTGGACTCATACTCAACTCCAAGATTTCGATGATATATATCGGAATAGGCAGATCACAGTCCCGGGCACGGTATGGCCAAACCATCCGGGCAGCGGAGAGATCAGGGATTCACACTTGGAGCGTTGATGCAAATGGGTATATTACGTGGGTATGGCAGGGGAAGCAGTAAATAGTCCAATAAATGCAAATCGTGGTGTTGTTGCATTATCGCTGGTTATCATATAAGCGATTATTCGGCCCAGTGAACACTATGTATGAACTCGGCCATAGCTTTGTTCAATTAAGCAATTGGGCCACCGCAATTATACTTGGATATTGGTCCTTTCTTTATTATCATAACAATATATATGAATTGCATGTCCCATTACTCCTATGTATGTTAGTGGGGGGGGGTTCCCATTTCCGTACCATCTCTCCTGTACTTCAAGATCTCTCTCGGCAGCATCCCATATTTCTTGCATGCCTCGCCGCCTTAAAAAGGGCTGCTCTGCCATCCCTATCCCTACATTCCGTTCAACCCTCTCATTCTCAGCCTTATCCCAATCAAGATAACTCGTCATCTCCTCCTTGGTCCATGGCCTGATGCCCTTTTCACCTCTTCAATGCTTCCCCATCTGCTTATAGTCAAGGCACCACTCATAGTCCTTTTTGCTATAACGCGAAGGCAGCTTCATGGCCTTCCAGTATAGCTGGTTGGTCTTCACGGCGCCCCGAGGCCTCGTCGCATACCAGGCCTCTCGTGCTTCTTTATATCGTTGGTAAATAGCACGGGGATCAGGTCGCAGTGGCACATGTGGTGTAGTGATCGTTGCTGCCTTGGCTGCAGAAGGAGATACCACACGGGTTGTTGTGTGCGTTGTGGTGTGTGTAGTTGTATAAGCTATAGTCTCAGATACCACAGAGACTCCCGACGGGGATGACGGGGATAATGAGCGGGTTATAGAGCGAGTAGATGTATGCGTTGTCGTGTGTGTTGTCGTGATGGTTTGGGGAGGGGCCTCTAATAGATCTTCATAGTGTAAGGGGCACGCTTTGGAGTTCATCCCGTGGCCATGGTTATGGCACCTGGAACACTTTGGCGGTGCCCTTGGCTGTGATGCATTCTCAACAGCGTCGGATGCAGAAGGCTCGCGCTGCGTTCTTGACGGTGGCAGTGTTGAATTAGCTGCTAGGCGATTAAACATCTTGCGAGGCTCGATAATGAGCTGGGGGGCTCCTGAGTGTTGGAGACGCCAATGTGAATGGAAATGATGCAATTGAAGGGGCCGACTTTGTGCTAGTAAAGGCTGGAGGGTATGAGCACAACTTACAAGGCAGCCTAAGAGTCCTCATGAAGACCCCTGTACAGGCGGGAAGCTCTTTCTGTAGTCGTGCCCGTTGAGCGTCAACCTTCCGCAAGGCTTCATGTGAGACCCAGCCGCGGATATTGCCATATAATGACCCAGATAGGTCAAGAGGTGTGCCGATCTGCTGCTGGGCCTGAATTGTCTGGAGTGTAGAAAGCTGATTTGATAGAACAAGCTTGGTGGTCTTCCAGGCCTTAAATAGGTCAGACTGGGAGTTATCCAGATGACTCTTAATGAGCTTGTGAATGCCTTCGACCCGTGGTGTAACAAATTGGTCGAAGTGAAGGTATTGGTGAACCTACGCCTTGACGAATCTCTGCTTATGGGAATCAAACCAGGTGTCCATAAGATAGCCCGCCTCTTCAACGTACACAGGAAGGTAACGCTTCTTCAGCTTCTCAAGCCTCTCATTACCGGTAGGCCCAGTAAGGACTCACCGGACTGTCGTTAGTGTCGATCTCAGCGAGAAAAAAATCCATGGCGCTTGATCTAGCTCTTCCGGCCCTTCGAGCCTTTCCGGGACAAGGACTCTTCCAAAACATATCGTTTGTTCCTCCATACTGCTCGCGGAAGATCTGCAGCGGTAGGGTGGTCTGGTGAAGCCACCCGCGTCGTCAGCTCGAATTGACTTGCCAGATTTCTCGGTGAGCAGAGAAGAGCAAAGGCGGAGGGTGGAGAAAGAAGCATGATGTCGTTGGATTCCATCGGGTTAGGCGTTGAGCGGTAAGGAATGGCACGCGTGTTGGAAGAACTGAGAGTTCCCCCTAAGTTTCAGGATCAAGATTAAAGTTTGAAGTCCTAGATGGGATCATTCAAAGATATAAGGCCCCAAAGGGCCTCTTATTAAGATCATAGAAAACTTAACTAAGAATAATTACAATCACCACAACAAGAACTACCTTTTTTGTCAAGTGCACTCAGCATCCCTGCGCAACACAACAATAACGCGTCGAGGAGAGGTAAACAGACTGGCACCGACGCGGTTTGATGTTATGGGGGCGAGGGACGTGAAAGTTAAGAAGCTACCCTCTCTTTAGCCAGCTTGAAGGCCCTGCTGGGGGTAGCGCACTAAAGAAAGGTCTGAGTAATGACTCTGATTGGCCAGATCCGCTCACCAGACCCTGACATCCACCAGGTTCCGGGTAAGCTGCAAAGACACGCTCGACAGCCTGGCAAATTCGACCATTGATCATATATCATAATATATCAAATGTTATTTCAAATCCAGGGTTTTGGATTTGTTTGATTTGAAATAAGATTTTGGCATATTTGATTGATTTGTTTGGCAGTTTGTTTGATTGCACTTGATATGTGGGCAGCGCTAGCGCAGACAAGTGCGAGGAAGCTGGAGCAGGGGGGCAGCGTTGCTTTAGGCGCAGGCACCTGCAGAGACAACATCTCTGGTCTATGTTCTGCCATTTCGAGTGATCTATAGGTACCATGGAGTCAAATCTGAATTCAGTCTTGGGGACACGTTAAGAAAGACCCCGGGTTGCGATTCGACGGTGGATACGCAGGGGTTCAAACAACCGACCCTCCCAGTGCTCGGGGCACCTAGCGTCTAATGCCTCCGAATCACGCCGTAAGCCTAGTTCGGAAAGGCGGGGGCCGTTGGGGCCAGTCACCTGTACCACCACCTTGGTTATGCCGGACGCCTTGTGCGCCACCTTCACGGATACTTGCGCCATTCGCTAAAGTGAAATTCAGCCCCAGTGGCCTGATATTAACTTCCCCTCAAAAACCAGGCAAATCTCATTACTTCCTCTTCACAACTCTCCCGTACAGTAGTATTGCTCACTTCGACTCAAGCCGGACCAACAGCATGAGCTCTACGTCGTCCTCGTCAACCGAAAGCGCCCAGCCCCTCCTGGCAAAATTACCCTTTATCACCCTCCCCTTTCTTATTCTTATCGCCTTCTCATGTCCCCCTTTCCGAGGTCGCGGCATAATTTTCGCATCTCTCCTCGTTGCCAACGACTACGCCTGTACTTTCTCGCCTTGGCCACCAAATGCCGGCGCCGCACGCCCGATGCGTTACGGCATGGCAACCTCATGGTTTTTTGTCCTCCCAGCTCTAGAAAGGCTGCTCCTGCATACGCCTGAGCTTGACTTCTGGCTCCTTGACAGGGAAGGCTTAGCCAACAATGGCCATCCAAAGGAGTTGACGTGGGGAAAGGTCCGATGGGCTGCAAAGCTAGTTACTACGCCCCGAGCAGTCGGTTGGAATTTCGGTCATCGGAAGGTAAATGACGTTCGTGCCAGGATAAAAATACAAAAATTTGGTAGGCTCAGGTTTGCGATGGCTAAGCTAGCTTGGGCAGTCCTGGCATACATCACTTTGGATACCGTTATTCTAGCCGCGAGAAACACCGCTATTCCTGCTTCCTGGGCATGGGATCTACATACGATCAAGCAGATTGTCTATGTCGAGGCATTAATGGGGCTTGCGTCGTATTCTACCATGACACTGCAATTTGAGTCTGCCGCGATGATTTCTGTGGTACTTGCTGGAGGCCAACCAGAGGTATGCTATAGCATTGTTGTGATTATTCCAGTATGCCTACTGACAATGTATAGGACTGGCCTCCCTTGTTCGGAAACATCGCCGAGTGTTATACTGTTTCCAATGTGTGGGGAAAGGTTTGGCACGGCTACATCCACCAGGTGAGCCAAGCATCCTCTTGCTACACTCCTGTATCATATACTGAGATATTTAAGCCCGTTCTTGGCATCAGTCACGCGATAATTGATGTGCTTCAGCTTCCTAGAAGGTCACTCCCGACTTATTTTCTCCACCTCGTCACAGCATTCCTCATCAGTGGTTTCTTTCATATAGTCAGCTTGTTTGTTATTTGTGAGGGCTATCTGAAACCCTAAAAACTAGTAACGAACATGGGCTTGTTCTTTATGGCCCAACCGCTCGGCACTATCATCGAATATGCAGTTGTTCATCTTTGTCAAAAAGCGGGATTGGTGGAACGCGTGATTGGGCCCGGGGATGACAAAAGGCATCTCCTTTCACGGGGGCTCAGGGGCCGTATCCCTCATATTCTACTTCGAGGGTTAGGATATACCTGGGTGTTCTGCTGGTTTGTTTGGACTGGTTGGTGGTTTACGGAAGCATATGCTGCAGTTGGAGTGCTGGAATGGGCACCTCCAGTTTCAATTTGGCAATGAGCTATTCAGATGTCTACCGACGAATTCTCGGCACTTGGAACACTCTTAACAAATGTGATACTTGTGTTCTCCACGATAAGTAGTAAGATAATAGGCTGATAAAACAACGCATGTACACGGTTTGAATACCCGATTCGGGTTCCCCGCACGAAACTGAACCAAGATCCTCACTAATGAAACGGAGTCCTTGTTTGGAACTTGTCGGTTGGCTCTCGTTATCATGAAATATCGGCCAGCAAAGTTAAGAAGCGTCTTTTTAACGCTCGACAGGGCTGACTCTGTTAGGAGTTTGGTCCATAACCCCAATTACTTTTCAGTTAAATGGATAAGCCGCTTGACGTGACGGAGGAAGTTTACAGGCCATGTCCTGTCCAATTCAAACCTCGAACCTTGTAGAAGAAGAAGCCCAATGCCTTCCTCTGTGGGTTATGGTAATGATCAAGTATTGGTCATAGGTCAGCTTTAATGTGGTCAAATAATGATATATTGACATGTTCCGCCCTATTACTATGCAATACCCATGTATTCCTTACCATCAAGCACACCCCTAATGGTCACTCCCACCTAATCCGCCACCAAAGTTTCAATCTTTCTATCCCATCGACTGTCATAAACCTCCAACGCGGTCACGACCGGGTGCTCGACCTAATTAAAAGGGCGCAAACAAAGGTACATCTCCTCCCCACCTAAACTAACCTATGATGGAAGTCCCAACAATCTTTCGAGTTACAAATCGCTACATCGCACTTGTCGTACCCCTTCCATGACTGCCACGGCCGCCTTGGACTAGGGATGGGCACGTGTTTAATACACATGTGTATTAAACTGCTTTTTATTATAATGAAGCAGTTTTTTATTCCGAATAAAAAGCGCGCTTTTTATTGCAATATAACTACCCAT